>JAUTDX010004144.1:0-41010 GCA_030844895.1 Ambrosia x helenae
CGGTAGCATTTAATCCAAGTGGGAACTTTGACCTCTCATTATATGATGAACAAGAAAGTAGGTTCTTCTTTGTCATCATCCTGCTTAAATTTCATTGCCAATTATCGAATTGTACAAGTTTTTTGTGTTCTTGTTTGGTTTCAATATGCATATATTACAAACAAATTATCGGTATACATAATTTATTCATAAACATGAATATTAACCATCAAACCGAAGCAAGGTATACGGTTTGGTGCCTAGTTTACACCTATTTATTATATTCGTAAGCCATTTTTTATCTAGGATATTTAATGCAAAAATAATAAAAATGAGAAAAGATAATAAAATTCCGGGTCAAACCGTCCATCAAATGTTCCTAGTAACCTTTTATTTTTCTAATTTTTTTTTTGTTTTCATTTTTTGAATATTTAGTTATATATGCGTAATGTATTATTTCTAAAACAACTAAACTATTAAAAAAAAGACTAAACAACAGTGTAAACTGGTCGCCAAGGCCGGTTGGTTTGTGGTCAGTCATTTTCAAATGTTTTAAAAACCGGTTTATACCAGCCTATACAACCAGTTGAACTGTCGATACAACTGGTTGAATCACCCAGTATATCCGGTTGAACCGCCTAGTATGATCGGCTAAACCATTTCCAAGTCCTACCAAGTTATGGTATAAAAACTGCTAATTATAGTTTTAGGGTAAAACTATAATTAACAGTTTGAGCCAAAATTTTTATTAAAATCAACCAAACCAAAACCATAAACACCCCTATCAAGAGATATGCACCTGGACCCGCCCGTAAAATCATAACAATATTAAGAAACAATAAACTTATTTTCGTTACACCAACAGATGTAGAACCAGCACCACCACCAATGCCTCCAAAAGAAGGCAGATATGAAGTTAATCATCAACAATGAGTGTATTCGTTTGTCTAGATTTATCTCCATTTTCTAATGCAACCGGGATTACAACAAGCTCATCTGGTTAGTATCATTACCTAAAATCCTAGTAACATAAAAAAAAAACATTTATGGTTTATTAATTTGATTGTTATCATGTCATGTATGTATATACTTCTAGTTGAGCCAAAGGAATTTCTCGAACGAACGATAGGATTCACGATTAATTATAATCGAGATGATGAACATGATATTCGAGAACTATCTGAGTTCCCGGATATTAGATTATGGTTGTTAGACTTGATGCTACATATCCATGGCTTCCTGTACTATTAGACTGGCGGGCCGGTGAACTTGCGCGCTATGCAGCCATGTTAGTACCTCATCAGGTACTATACTTATCCCCAAAACATGGATTAGAGGTAGAGGTGCATAAAACGGGTTATGTGATCAAACTGGTTCGGTTGGAACCGGTTCAAGTTGGGTCAAAGATGGTCAAAACTAGTTTGGAACCGGTTTTTTGAGACGGAAATGATCGATTCGGTTAAGTTTGGGTTGGTTTAAAACCGGGTTTTAACTAGTTGGGTTTTTCTTTTAAAGACTTCAAAGTATAGATTTAGAAACCCATCGAACTAGTTGGTTTTATTCGTAACCGGTTTTGCCAAAACCGCTTTTAATAACGGTTCAGGTTCCAAAACCGGATTTTTGAAATGGGTTCCGACAAAAATCAAGGATTTGAGTGAAGCGTGGCAAATTAGTTGGTCGGGTAATGAGTCAAAATAAGTTCCGACAAAAAGTTGGTTCGGCTCAAAACATGTTTGGACCAATATGGGTGTGTTTCAAAACTGGTTGATTTAAAAATTATCAAATTTGGCTTGGATAAAAAACTGGGGATGGATTCACCACAAATGGATCTTTTTTAATATCAAAATGGGGTGGCGATGGTGGTGTTGGGGTGGCGATGGTCAGACATAAAACAGTTTAAAAAGTTTCTATATTGTTCACTAGACCCATTCGACACATTTTTCATCCTAACAAACATTTTTATTAAATGGGTAAAAATTGTCACCTTTAATTACAAGGTAAATAAAGTTGTTAACTAATATGTTATTATTATTTTTTTCAGATGAGTATAGAATGGGAGTGGTGTTCAATCCTGAGGCATTAGAAATGTTCATAATGAAGAAAGTGTTTATAACATACTCTTGGTTGAAAGAAAATGACATCCCAAAGCCTAGAATGAAGGTTAAAGACATGGCAAGGATGCTCGGGTTTGGGATCGGAGACGAACTGTTTGATATGATTGATCGATATCCAAGTTCGTCTCCATAAGTTCGGATGGACACACTTTCATCTATAAACTCGAACTTCAACATGATTTATCGATGATTTGTTCTATCTTCAATACGCTGTTAAGCAAACTTTAGTTATTTTTTGTTTTTTTTATAATCAAGTAAATGATACCCAAACCACTAAGTTGATCATTCACTATATACAAACACATCGATGCATAAAGGATGGCCGATAAAGAGCACCGCATAGGCGCATAGGGGTGAGCGTTATTCGGTCTGGACTGCTCAAACCGGTAACTAAACCAAACCCGGATCGGGAGCGAACCAAAGAAAGGACTACCGGTTGGTACTAGGTTTATGATCTTTTTGCTTTAGATATTTAGCTTGGGCAAGAACCGTATGAAATTGGGTTGACCGAATAACTTGATGATGGATTGTTGCTTATATGAAATTACCGGAGAAAAAAAAAAGACATATTTTTTATGTACAGTAAAAATAACATAAAAGTGAATTACTAGGCAAACAATAAGACAACTAATACTCAACTAAGTAGGAGACTACAGTAAAACAAAATTTGGAAATGAAGGATCTACTAAAGAGGAATCAAGCTTAGCACTGTACCCTTTCCTCATATTTTACATGATCAATATTTATATAGTGTAAAACATGTGTGTATGTTTTCGAGAATGACCAACTTACACATCTTTAGTTATACTGTTAAATTTACCACAATGTTCATTAAATCCATCAGCCACTTAAAGATAAAACACTTTTACAACTTAACAAGCATTTTGGTGCATGTTAACGAATGAATTACATATTATAAATTTACGATGATGCATAAAAACATGAACAAGAAAGAAATATGAAATTACTTTTCTCTTAATTATTTAATGATTTTCATTATATGCATGAAAAGTTCCAAATAGAAAGAAAAATAGTAAACTGCCTTCGATCATGTTTCGATTGAATTGATGATGTATTTTAGTTTTCTGTTAAGATGTTGGGTTCTTGATGTAATCAAGATAATTTCTAAACTTTCATGTCAAATCTGTACTAATTATAAACTTAATTAATGCTTATTGAATGATTTAAACAGAGTCCATATTAGGATGTTATTTATTACTATTGAGCAACTGTTATATGAAATCCAAATAGATTTGGCTATTTTGGTTTTTAGAATTTGATTAATATTTATTGGTCCAAAGATTTGTTTAACAACTAATAGTATTTTAATGGTACGGCTCATCTAGTTGAATGTTCAAAATTTACATGGTGTTGGGCTATTTGTTATGGGCTTAAAAATACAACAGTTGGCACTCATGTTGCAATCATGAATGTTGGAGCTTATGCCAAATTTGCTGAGGGTATGTAGATCTAGAAGTATTTCGTTCCTTATATTTGAAGTCTCAGTTTTGACTCATTTACTTACGAAACATTATCTTCGTTATGTTATATCTCCATGTGTGAAGCTTACAATGTTAGAATAAATAGTTGGTGGGTTGGAGAATTGTTTTCATTGAACTTTTATAAATTTTTTCGCTAAATCTTATTTGCTTGGACTTCATAAATGGTTTTTTTTCTTCTAAACCTAGAAAATTTATAGACTAATCATACTAGGACAGTATGAATAACTAAGTTATCCAAAACTGAGAAGTATTATTAAATGAGTAAATACCTGCGCTTGCAAGATATTTGAGGTTTATTACTGATTATTTGGATTTTTGGTTCTTAGTTGCCACTTTTTTAATTTCCAGGTGCATGATCATGGATAACAATGAAGATGAGGAAGTAGAACTTACTAAAAAAGAAACTAAGCTTATCTGGAAATGCTGAAAGGAAAGGCACCTCATGCTGATTTTGATCCACACGCGGTTAGTTTTTTATTCATTTTTCATGTCTAGCAGGTTCTATACATTTTTCATTTGTAACTCATGCCTTTTATGGCTCATTTATGCAACTCTTTGCCATACTTGTACATGTATTAATATTATATTTATACATGTTTATCTTACTAGGGAACGTTTACCATGGCCTTGTGGCGTGGAACATAAGTTGCTGATAATTGTTGTTAAAAAGCTTCGGCATGACATCATAATTGATGCAAGATTGGTCATACTTACAAGTCAAGATTGAGGCTTTCTCCAGCACGACTATTGGTAAAAAAATTGTCCATTTGATTATTTTTTGTTCAAATAGAATTGCTATATGCTTTATAAGTTTATGTGAATCTTCAATCTACTTTATGTGTACTTTGTGGAAGCGATCTGAATTTAGGTATAATGTAACCTGTGAATTTAGATTCTGCTAATTATTTTAGTGGAAGCAAATAAGAAATTATTAGTTAACCGTGTATTTATATGTATATTTATGTAATTGATGTAATTTATCATTTCCTAGTATAGAGCATTGTTAGTTAGGAAACTCTCTTGTATATATTCCTTGTTTATTATCAATGAAAGTCACGAATCCTTTGGAAATTCTCATGGTATCAGAGCTAGGCTCTATACCCTAAACTTCCATCCCTGTTTTCTTGCCTAGGCTACGGCCTGCTTCATCTTCTTTTTAACAGAGGTTTCGATCTCTGCTACACCCCACAGACACATACTTCTTCTACTTTAAACTTCATCTTCGTTATTCTCAACCATGTCAGACAAAAACCCTGACCCATCAGCCGCCGCCGCCGGCAAAACTTCAACCCTGCACCCTGTTTATACCGTAACAAACATCCAAAACAAGATTCGCACATTGGATGGAACCAAAGTCACCTACTCGACTTGGGTTAAACTTTTTCTCCTCAATGCTCGTGGTTATAAGGTCCTTGACCATGTGGATGGTACGCCACCACCGGACCCGAACGACCCTTCGTATGAGCAATGGATGGAGATCGATGCTATTGTTATGCAGTGGATTTACTGCACAGTTTTTTGAATATTATCTTGATTTTATTCTGGACACCGAGACCACCGCATACGGAGCCTGGTTCCGCTTGAAGAAGCAATTTCATAACAACAAAGGTCCTCGTGCAGCCGCGTTAGAGAGAACCTTCACAAATCTGACACTCAAATCCATGCCCTCGCTTCAAGCATACTGTCAAAAGCTTCGCGAACTTGCGAATCAACTAGCCGATGTAGATCAGCCCGTTACTGAACAACGGCTTATTATTCAATTGGTTAGTGGTCTTACCCCTGAGTTTGAAGTCGTTGCCGCTCAACTCCACAAAGATCTGCCGCCGTGGGAAGACGCTGTTGATCTCCTGGATGCCGAAGAACGTCGCCAAAAGTCCCGTCACACAGATCCTCTTGTTGTCGCTGCTGTCAAAGAACCCACTGTTTCATCTGAACCACAACCGGAGAAGCGTCCTCATGACAACCGGCCACTGTCCAGATCCAACTCTCGTCATCCAAACCTCAATGATCGCCCGTGGCAGCCAAACAATGCCCCTGCTTACTCAGACAACAGGAATTTTCGGAATAACAGTGGCGCAAATCGGACTCAATCTCGGCCCAATCAGCAGCGCCAACAGTGGGCTTCTCCTCAGCAGTGGGCCTTTCCTCCGTGGTGGGCCTCGCAGACCGGATCTCCTTATGGTTGGGCTCCTCCTCCTTGTCCCTACCCGACTCAAGCCGGATGGGCCAGCCCATGGCAGAACACTCCTTGGACCCAACAGACTTCCTCTCGGCCCACTGGACACGGAAAGCAATCTTCATCTCGCACACCCCCTCAGAGACGCCAACATATACCCACCAGAGACGCCACTATTATATTTTGTGACAATGTTTCAGCCGTCTATCTTTCTGACAACCCCGTACAACACCAACGAACCAAGCACGTGGAAATTGACATTCATTTTGTTCGTGAAAAGGTACGTATCGGGGACATTCGAGTTTTACACATTCCCGCAGACTATCAGTATGTAGATATTTTTACCAAGGGACTTCCAAAACAGCTGTTTAACCGGTTCAAGTCCAGTCTCTGCGTTCGCTCTACTACCGCTTCGACTGCGGGGACTATTAGTCAACCGTGTATTTATATGTATATTTATGTAATTGATGTAATTTATCATTTCCTAGTATAGAGCATTGTTAGTTAGGAAACTCTCTTGTATATATTCCTTGTTTATTATCAATGAAAGTCACGAATCCTTTGGGAATTCTCAGAAATCAGCTGTCGAGTCCTATTTGATGCTGCAGTTGAGGTTTAAACGATATATCAACACAAGTAGCACTATAATACTGTTTGAAACCTAGTTTAAATATCATTGTCCATAGGTTTGTGTTAAGAATTAATATTTTGGTGTTTTCTTGTATTTTGGAAGTTAGATTAAAGGAGACAACTGATCCTCCTATATGTTTAAGTGGAGGTATAATTTAGTTGAAACAAGTCAACATATAACTTTATGTGCTTATATTTCATATATGTTATAGATCAAGAGGCAAACGAGTGCCTTGAAAGGAACGGCGATTGTTGGATCGACTCAGAACATGACATAAGTACTTGCAATTGAAACACTCTGCTCGTCTAAACCATAGTTGTTAATAACGGTGATAGCAGCCGCGATCGCGAATAGCGTCGCGTATTGGCTATCAACCGCTATCATGTGGTTAGCGGGCCAATATCGTAAAAATGGCGATTCCGCGACGATTTCGATGACTTCAGGTGAAGATTCCGGCTATTTTTTTGCTAGAAGCAAGAAGGAAGATGAAGGCAAATAAAAAACAAAAAGGAGGAATATGAAAGGCGGCTACTGATTTGTGTTTCTCTTTTAGGGTTATAAATAACTTTATTATATTTTCATATTTAACTCCTCTATCTTTCATTTGTTTACATGTAGTGCCTAAAACTTCTAAATTTTACATAGAAATTATAAAATTAGTTTCTGTATATACACATTTGGTCCTTATACTTGTAAATTTGTACATAAAAATATTTTGAAAATATTTCAATACTTTACCGCTATTTACGAAATAGCGGGCACTACGAGTGTCGCTACCTCTACGTAGCATATCGGTAGCCCGTCGCTATTTACCGCTATTCGCTATCGATAACTATGATCTAAAGCGTTCTAGAAATACTTTTGTAGGAACTCCTTGCTGGTTAGTACATGTTCTACTAGCTTTTATTTCAATAATTGGTGGGGGTTTGTACACATCTTCTCTTTGTTTTCTGGGCGTCTAGTGAGTTACAGGCAGAGTTTGAAAAGGTCAAAAATCGATGATATCCCTTTTTATTGTGTATGAAATTTATGGTTTCTGTTGGTGTAAATCCACTCACCTCAATTCAAGATGAGAAGCAATTCTCCATTGGTAGCAAATGGTTATCCATTAAGCTGTTTTTTAGTTGTGGTCATTTATGACTTCCGTTTTAAATATTGCATTCACGATGGCACCAGAGATGCTACTGCCAGGAAGTGTCAGTTTCAGTCATTTTACTTATGACAAGTCAAATGGGTAGAAAGTGTAACTTTTAATGCATAAAATCTCTTGAAGCGTTTTCTTCATAATATTCGAATATGACTATAATTTAATTGTTTTTGTGATCGTATTTAGCAAACTATCTTTTGAACAATTTAAAACTTTGGACCAAAAAAAATGTTTTTACATGCTGCAAATGACATATGTAGAAAATAGGCAATTTTTTTTATGTTTTTGTAAATGATTTTCGAGTATTAATTTGTCATTTATCAGGAAATAAAATTTGAGCCTAATGTCATGTGTGAACCTCTTTATAAGAATGCTTCATTTAGATCTTTCTAAGTAAAATTCCAACGAATTTTAATGTAACAGATGGTTTTTTAGCTTATATTCTAAGTGTCAATAAAATGTATGATGTACAGGCTGATGTTCTAGAATTTTTGGATAAGACTGTGAACTCTGTCAATGACCTCCAAATAAATGGTGGTGAGCTAAATGTAGTTTTGATTGTAACATCAAAAAGTGATGCCTCTATTTGGCTTATCTGGAGCAAGGTATTTTATATGAGCTGAATGCAAGTGTGTTTTGGCATTAAAACAATAAGTCTTTATTTTCCCGTTTTCGGTTTTTGACAGTGCTGCTTTTGTTTTGTAGTGACTGGAAATGGAAATGGAAACAGAAACGGAACAAATGTACATGCATTAATAAAGACTTAAATAAATTTAAGAACCTCTAATTCACTTTTATTGAATCAACTTTACCTTTTTTCAGAACAACGAGAATTTCCTGAGTCTCTGTCTGATTAATGATTAATGTGGATTCTAATGAAGATTTTTTTACCCCTTTTTTTAGAATTTTATCGTATTTGGTTATGCCCGAACCAAAATGACTGACGAGGAGCTAAGAGAAATGATCAGTAGAACTTTAACTTGCAGGATTGATAAAAGGTAAAGCTCATTACTTTGTTCCGAATACCATTCAACAATGCATATACTGCTGTTAAATGTTAATATGGGACATCATCAAAGAGAACTGTGGTGACAAAATGGAAGAGTTTCTTAAAAGATGCTTTTACCATTCAGGTCAATACGACTCAAAGGAACATTTTGCTGAGCTGGACAAAAAGCTAAAATAGAAAGAGGTTCGATGATTTGATTTGATTTGAATTGTCTTGTGATATGTTATATCTTTATTAATAGGATATAAACTTCTACATGAGGGGAAAATGTCGAATAGATTGTTGCAAGTGCAGGTAAAACAATTTGTTTATATAAAGTTGGTGTTATACTCTTTTTATCGAATAGTGTATGCTCCAGCAAAACAAAAAGGGTTGGAGATGTTGCCTGTGTTGGTTAAGGATGATGCGATTGGGATCGATGGAGATGATTCGTCAGGGGATGAAGAGGTTGAATCGAGCAATGAATGGGTTGTTAATGAAGATGAAGATGAAGATGAAGATGTGGAGTTTTATGATGCTTCTAATCGAGAGAAGCTAAAGCCATAACACTCCAACTTAAGCAACAACCACCTTTACCCTAATTTGATAAGCAAACTTCCTATATTTTTCATGTACCTGCATATAGTAGGGACCAACTATAACAAAATTTGCAGCTACAAAAAAGATCTATGAAAGTCAAGATATAACAAAATACTTTCAACCACACAGTTGACTCTAGACACCACGACATGCGTATGAATATGTGCATTTCCATAGCTGCATCTGCGAGATTCAATTTGAATCTCTTATTTTTCCTCTGTTAATGTTCTACTTTCTTTTATTAGGCATAAAGTAAATAACCTGGAACTATTTTGCAAAATACGCTGAAGCTGATTTTTTTTAGATTTCGCTTAGCTGTTCTCTATTCAAATACAATTTTTATCCTTTAAAGAATTAAAAACCAAATCAAGGTTAGAAACATTGTCAATAAAAAGTCAACAGTAACATATTCAAACAGAAAGTCAATATTCTAAGTGATTTAAATAAGAAAGTGAACTTCCTAAAGTCAACATATACGACATCCTTATTTGTTACCTTCCTAGTTCAAATCAAAGTTGATAAGAAAGTCGTAGCAGAATGGCTCTTTTTGAGGCCCTACTCTCTTTAACAAAGTTACTGGAAATCGTGTGATAACTCATATTGATAATCACCATCATAGATTTAGTTTCAAATAATATTTCCAAGAACACTAATTTACACAAAATAATAGCCATTGGCTGATGTGATCCTACAACATAATAACACAACATCATCTTCCATATAAATGGCATATGATTAGCGCAATGAGAAGTCTATATCACATTGATGTAGAGTAGTAGCATGTTACCTATCAATGGGACTGTCTAATTGCCTCATTCCGATGTTAACACAGATTATAGTAGCCGATATCGAGGTACGTTGAGGTTCACCTATAAATCATCATGTTTTTTAAGAGCTAATAATGAAACTCAAGCAACAGGAATAAAATGCTACTTGTATAGTGATATAAGTTGTTAAAGTATTTTTGGTTATACAACTATTACAAAAGTAATGTTATATGATCTTTATGCACACTAAAAACGTATTAAGAGAAACTTTCATACATAAAACATCCAAAACAATGATTGTTATAAAAAAAATCTTCTTTTACAAAACGTGTCTGACCTATTACCAAGCAGACCCATCCTGCCCATTTTACATTGAAAGAGTGTTAACAATTTCAGCAAAAAGAAGCCTCTTTTAAACACAAATAATTAGCTCATTTGAGCTGTTACCCATGCCCAACCACTCCATTCTAAATCTCAAGATCGTAAAGATTCATTAACTTCTGAGCAAGATCATACGCTAATGCTCGTTCACGTTTAAAGGCGCCTTCTTGCCTTATTTAAATCTTACTCTTTAACCCCTTGCAGTGTTCCCCTATGATCACACAATCCTTTCCTACAGTTTTCAAAGTTACAAATGCCAAGATCGTAACATCTGAAAATATATTTCAACATTACCTCAACCACTTTTAAGGGCCCAACTTTATGTTGGTTGAAAGTGTAGTGGCGGATCTTGTGACAACAATTGAAGAATCTCATTCTTTCCGATGTATAACCTTGCATTTTCTTCATCATAACATGTTTCCCTACTTTATCTTCTTCCAATCCATTGCTTCTGCCTTCAACCAGTGCTCCTGTAATTAATAAAATACCAAATCAACTTAACGTGGTGTGCCAATCCATAGAATTAAAACAAAACCAGAAGTCTTTATAGTATAAGCCTTGAAGCACAACGTACAACCTTAATGCATAATACAAGTTGCTAAATAGAATTATTTAAATTTTCGTTTCAAATTAACTTGAACTATGAGGTCAAAGTGAAAGTAAAATTTACTACATAATAACCAAGTTTTACAATTGTTTAATTTAACTCGAACAGGTAAAATAATAATAAAAAAACTAGTCACTTGATAGCTACCGATATTCATATTATGTTTGAGATAGCCCCATTGGATTTTGAGTTTATGGAAAGATAATTACAAGATCGCAACACCTAATTAATTGAGTAACTTCAGAGGAAAAAAAAAGTAGGTTTTCATTTATCTCAAAAGGTGTTAAAGATTTGTACCACAATGACTCAGCCAACAAGATTAAAAAAATACAGACTCAGGTTGATTACTGGTTAAATCCATAGAGATGCAAATTGTAATTTACTCTATGTTTTTAAGAACACTTATGCTTATGTGGAATAGAGGTATTTATGAGGTCAACTTATAGACACATATACATTTATAGATACATACATACACACTCACATTTATACATATATACTCACCCCCAACAACCATTGGTATACAGCTGACCACCACTTGCAATCACCCAATCTGTAAAAAACACCATCACCTGCTACCTTTTGTAGTTATAACCGGCGAATCTATTCAAGGTGAACTGCAGTGGAGCTGTTGTTGTTTCTAATTGTTTGGTCAACATAAGAGAGACCTGATAAGTTATGTTGCCATACATTTTCAACCTCCAAAGTAGTACCTTCCACAACTTTAGGTGTAAATTCCGAATCCACCATATCAATCCTCACAGAGCCCTTCACTTTATCACAAATCTTGGTAGCTTCATTGATGGTTTGAATATTTTCCGTAGGAAATGGGCCCTTATTAGGATAAGGAACCGTTACCCCTTTACGTCTCCTAATACCCCAGAAAACAAGCAATATGGACAGTTTCAGACTGAATACCGCCTCTAATCTTAGCAGAAGAACCATGAGATTTGGGGATTTCGATTTCTAGGGATTTGATTTAGGTTTTATGTAAGCCCTAAACGAGTTTTAAAGAGGGATTCAATTTAGAGTTTGCAAGTTCTAGTGTGAACCACCATTATCGCCACGTTGGTTGATTTAGGGGGTTGTAATGGAGGTAAGAGATGGAATGGAAGGAAGACAATGATCATGGTCATGATGGTAGTGGTGGCAGGTTGACTTGGTGATGGTGGTAGTGGTTGCCATGGTAGTGGTGGTGGTGTAATATTGGTGGTGAAAATAGGGGGAAAGAGTGATCTTATAGAAACATATTTATAAAAAAGAATATTTTTTAACACATCAATATCCACGTAGACATCAACGTTATCATACATTAACATAGTTATTCCCCGGTTAAAAAAATCGTTAAAGAAAAATATGTCGAAAGTTCAGACTATCTAGAGGAATTTTCTTCAGTTTTGATTAATACTGGCCAATTAATGGGTCAATATTAAGAGTATAAAAATCCAATTTCCCAAACATAATGATATGATGTTTCAAGGCCAAATAAAATTTGGCATATATGATTGATAATGTTGAAATGGCCACACAATTCACATCATATAAAGTTTCAATGATTGAGATTTAACATATAAACGAAATAAAAATCAAATACAACATATTGTTTTAATTTGTTTATTTGAGATATAAACAAAGGGTGGGTATTTTGTCCATTTAATCAGTGATAAGTCTTTTTTTCTTTTACTAATGTTGCTCTTTGAAAATGTTTGTTTAATCATGTGCACTAGTTATCGAATTAATAAACAACATACATAAGCGAGTATCATATGTAACACATAAAAAGAACCATTGCAAGTGTCATGTGAGACTGATGTTAATTATATGGGTTCGTCCCAGAGTTAATTTTACATATAATGTCTTGTGATTTACGATTTGTATCCTTTTAGAAATATATTTCAAAATGATTAGTCGAAACATCACCAACATAAATCATGAGTGACACGATATTTCAAGGCCAAATAATACTTGGCATGATTGATGATACTGAATTGGCCATACAATGTACATCATATCAAGTTACAATGATTGAGATTTAACTTAAAAACAAAATAAAAATCAATTATAGAATATTGTTTTAAATTTGTTTCTTTGACACATAAACCATCAATCCTATTCAATTGTCAACGAGATGGACAAAACAAATACCAAAAATGAACTTATTGGAACATTATCCATGGATTTAGTAGATAGGTCATGTGAATCATTAGCCTCCATGTACTATGGTCTAGTAATTGATGGGCAAAATACCCACCTTGGACCATGAGGAAGGAGTAGGGACTAGGGATAGGACCCATGATGTTAAATGGCTAAAGGGCACCAACCCATGTGAGTAGAACCACGATTGAATGATAAGGGGTCAAAGGGAATGCGTTGGTTCTCAAGATTGATATTTGTTGGTACACCAAAATGGTTGTTTTTATTTGTTGAGTTTTTCCCCTTTGAGTTGATAAGAAAGAAGATGATGGTAATGGAGTAACTATTATTTACCTTTAAGAAAACCATTACCAAACATTAAAATTGATGAAGTGAGCCTAAAGAGAACCACAAAGTAAGTCGAAGCACCAAGCGAATGGTTTAATCGATGAACCGGGCTTGAAGAAAGTACGCCAAAACTGAACAATGTGGGTCAAAAGAAGCTTTAAGAAATTGAAAAGGGTGTAGGTTTATAAGGGTGTCAACGAGTCTAACTCTGACTTGGTTTTAATTTATAGGAGCTCGAGAATCGAACTCGTCTTGTTTCGAGTCATATGTCTAATGCTCAAGTTTGGTAGTGAGTAAATTTATAAGCTAGATCGGACTCGTATATATTGACTGAATTATAAGTTTTGTCCTTTATGTTTATACCAAATTACAAAGCATGTCCTTTATGTTTAAAATTGACGAGTTTGTACTTTATATTCCAAAATCTTGCATGTTACGTCCTTTCACTAACCAACCGTTCAACGTTCATTCTACATCAAAATTCATACAAACTTTACCATTATACATCAAAATATTTTTTTCTACGAATTCACAAAACTAAAGGTTGGTGCAACCAAGAAATCCGCTAAATTGAGAGGACCGGGTTCAAGCACGAGAGGTGGCAGTTCAAGCGCGCAAGGTGTCGATCAAGCGCACGAGTTGGCGGTTCATACGCAAGTCATCAAGGTATGAAAGGAAAATTAATTTTTCATAACAAAAACCACAAATGTTTCCATACCCACAATATAGGCATCCACTACATTTTTTACCCAACAACCAGAACAACATAATCTACCACATGGTCCTACTTTGGTTACAACCAGTCAATATGCATACTCTTTAGAAGACCAAGCGCAATTTGAACCATTTGTAATGAGGAGCCCGTTACCATCCTGGGTTGTACACTTGTACTAGCTGACCAAGTATACCTTGGCAACGTAATTATATACATTGGGCAAGTATTTTTCTAAAAGTATTTACTCTTACAATTTTCAATTAATAAATAATCAACCGTTTTAACATTCATTCTACTCCAAATTTTACATCAAAATTCATACAAACTTTACCATTCTACACCGAAATATTTTTTTCTACAAATTCACAAAAATTAAAGGTTGGTGCAACCATGAAATCCGCTAAATTGAGAGGAACGGATTCAAGCACGAGAGGTGGCAGTTCAAGCCGACAAGGTGTCGATTCAAGCGCAAGAGTTGGCAGTTCAAACGCAAGTCATCAAGGTATGAAAGGTAAATTAAATTTTCATAACAAAAACCGCAAATGTTTCCATACCCACAATATAGGCATCCACTTCAGTTTTTTTACAGAACAACTAGAACCACATAATCTACCACATGGTCCTACTATGGTTACAACCAGTCAATATGCATACTCTTTAGAAGACCAAGCGCAATTTCAACCATTTGCAGAAAGGAGCCCAACACGTGACGATGTTGATCAACCGCTCATGATTTTTGAAGGTCTTAATGATGACGATATTGTGCCAGAAATGAAATTTTACAAACGTAATTTGGATGACGATATTTATTGAAATTTCAACAAGATCAAGATGAGGTTGTTCATGCAAATGAAGTATGATTCCCCGGAGGTGTGAATAGTCATCCATGGACACACTAATAGCTTTGCTAAATCATGGTGTTATTGATTTGAAAACATGATAATCGAAAACAACAAAAAAACTGATAGCTTTTTAAAGTGATGCTTAAACATTACAACTCACTCGTGGGAGGAAGTGATTGAAGCGGCCATCGAATACCATCAAATTGGGTCACTATGTATACACAACGACTGAGTTCAATGGATTGTAGATTTAAGTAGTATTATTTCTATTTATTTTAATTTTTCATTGTATTAATTTTTACTTTTATATAGGAGTGTCTAGGTAGTGGATGCAGCGATCTAAGTTGTCATTTTTATTCATAAGGTGGATGATTTCAAAGAATCAAATAAATTGGACCGGTAAACCGGCCTGTCGGACCTGAAACCCGACCGGTTGGACCAGAAAAAGGAAGGGTCAGACCGGTTTTTTATAAAATATTCTTGTTTATTGTTGGCTTGTTGACATGTGACCCGGTGAGGCATTCGATTTGACGTCCGATCCGGTTTTAAAAACATTGGTCAAAAGATTGACTCCCATCGTAATCACACGTCTCACTACCTCCACTTTGATCCAAGTCAATGGTGTGTTACTGCGTACATTATTCTCAAAGTTACGTTATGGTGTGAAAACACGAGGAGTATGCCCTATCCTCTAATGGATTCACACACCATCGGCCAAATTGTGAGACATGTCCGAATCCCGGTCGTTTTTCATTGGTCAGCTTGCTCACAAAAGACACAACACTAGACGTGACCTGTCAAGTGCCACGTCATCGTTTTACCGCCATGTGGGACAGCCTACTGTCGACCATAGTATTGGCATTTGGCTGTGATTTTAAGCAGCTACATGACAAAACCGTTTCCACGTCAGCATACATACAACGTTTACTTCTCTCGTGGAGTTGTTTTTAATAATCTATCATGTGCTGTGGGTCCCGCGTATTTAGTAAACTTCACTTCTATCGGTAATTTATGTTTTAGTACTTTGTAGTTTCATTTATGTCTGTTTCGATCCTCATTTAATTACGTACTTTATATTTTTTACTAATTTAGTCACACATATATGTATCATACATAGGGCTGTTCACGAGTCGAGCCGAACTGAGCGGACCTTTGCTCGTGCTTGGCTCGTTTACAAACCGAACCGAGCTGAGCGGCTCATTATAACCGAGCCGAAAGCCGAGCGAGCATTCTTCGAGCGTAAATTTTTCCGAGCGAGCGCCGAGCGAACAATGAGCGAAGATTAACTCGGACAACCATAAAATTATGATGTTTCCTTCAATGTTTTCGTTGTCGGGGGTAACACCCAAGGTCAAATTTTCCGTTGTTGACCCTAATATTGAGGTTCGAGTGTCCGAAAATGAGGCTAATGTTAAGGTAGTGAGATGATAAACATACTGTAGAGAACAAGTTTCGCATTGTGACATACGGTGATATTAAGCGATGTTTAGCAATGGACGACTAATAACATAATGAAGTCAAGACTGTTACTTCACGACTTTGGGTTTATTATTAAACTTAGTGTTAAATTCATATTGGATTAAGCGGGCTAGTTATATTTTACTAGCTTGTTTATCTTGGGCCAAATATTATATATACAACTATAAATATTACTATTATTTGAGTTGTATGTATAATTGTATACATGATAAATAAATAATAATTTATTCGATCCGAACCGAGCCGAGCAGACCTTTGCTTGTGCTTAGCTCGTTTACAAACCGAACCGAGCCGATCGGCTCATTTACATCCGAGCAGAGGATCGAGCGAGCATATTTCGAGCATTTTTCGAATGAGCGACGAGTGATTCACGAGCGGCGAGTAATTTGAACAGCCTTAATCATATATGGGGTGAGGTTAACGTAAAAAGGTTCTTATTGTAAAAAGTGTAAGAAACAATATGGAGCGTACGATTACACCGTCTAACTGGGGGTACGATTGTAAAAAACCAAGCGTCATTAAATTCCACGAAAATTCTGCCAAAGGCAAATTAGTAATTGTGACGTAAAACTGCATTTATAAAAAAATAATAAAACAAGGCGGGCAATTGAATCACAATTATGTAACCATCGTTACAAAAGAAGAAAACACTGAATTAGGGTTAAAAATCTAAAACCACAACAATGGAGACGAAGAAGATTAAGACAGGTAACATGATTATGTACAATTATAATAGAGATGAAGGTATAATTTTGAATTAGTGCAGTTTTAACTTTAATGAAATAATTATAATTGTTTATGATGATCAGTTGAAAGAGGATCAATTGAAAGACGATCAAAACAAGTGCCTGACAGAGCGACGAAGAATGTTAGCGAAGGTACGATATAGATTTATATTTTAAACTGTGCTTATAGATCTGCATGATTAAGTTACTGTTTCATCTACTGTTATAATTGTAGTTACGTTTTTACGTTACATGATAGTTTGTTTAAAAAAAAAGGATATAGCAAAAAAGAGTATGAAAGAAGACAGAAAGCAAAAAAGGTACTACTATTTTTTGTTACATAATGATGATGTGTTTTAAATATACGCAAGTTGTTTTTTTATAAAACACAACTTCTTGTTTATATAAACGCAAGTTAATTTTATTTAAACGCAATATTTTTTTTATTATTAATGTTCATTGTTAAACTCAAAGACAAAAAATAATAATTTTATTTTATAAATTATTATTAATTAGGTATGGATGGATGCAATGAATAACAAGATGAGAAAATCCAAGGAAATTGAGGAAGAGATGGATGGGATGCTAGAACAAATTAAAACAAAGTACATTTGGTGTACTCAGTTAATGGAAGGATGTGCAAAGTGTGATTCATTTAGAAGTAAAAGAGTAGGTGGAAAAGAAACAAAAAATGATGACGAGAATGAAAAATATAATGATACATAAGAGGTTGTTGTTCGTTTACACGAGGGCATAGAAAATGAAAAAAGTATAAAAATTGAAGAGATTTATGAGGATGTGGTTACTACAAACAATATACCTGCAACTGCTAATGAAGCAATCGTAGAAACAATGACTGAAACTGATGAAATTAGTGACTCGGCAATTGATCAACTACAGACCGTCGATCACGGGATTTATGCTATGAAAAGCAATGGTTTGGGGGATACATTTACACAAATCAAGCAAGAAAAGAATGACATGCATGAAAGACAGGAACACCTTTCTGCTGCAACGAGAACATCATTTCTTAACAGAGTTGTCGCCATGACTGAAAGAGTTACGGACCATGAGCTCAAAACATACCAGTACATTATGGCTCCAATACCAGAGAAATAGTAAGGAACTTACCTTATATAATTACTTATGCAAACTTACAAAAAAAATGCTAACATTGTTTTTAAATGCGTGCAGTAAAATAGTATTCCTTTCAAAGTTGGGAACAGATACTCCGAAACTAATGTTTGAAAGTATGTATCCTAGTATATGGTTAAACACACATGTCATTGACGCGTGGACTAAAATCCTGAACATCGAAGAGAAAAAGAAAAAGGAAGGTTCACTGTTCAGATTGTTTTGCCCAACAAACATGATGGTAAGATGTATATTAAAACGCATATATATATATATATATATATATATATAAAATAAATTAAGCAAACCATGAGTGTGTCTTACCTTTGTTCAATATAATATTGCATCCTGATGAATATTATACAAAAAAAGCGAGTTAGCAAAAAAGGCATGCAGTATTCACAAGCAATATGCTAGATCTTATGAGGAAATTAAAGGTGCAAAGCCTGCAAGGATTTGACATAATCATGGTGCCAATGCTTATAGACCTCCATTACTACGTGGTAGGATTCGATATCCAGAATGGCTTTGTGAAGCTACTGGACAACACAAACGATGAAACAAATTTTGAAGAAAAATACAAAGGAGTGCCAGAAGTGCTGGTAACAAAACAGTAAAAAAATAAATTTGAAAACCATCATATATGAATGCATATATTAACTTTCTTATCTTGCACTTTGTCTGTAATGCCATACGTTATGTCTTTGCTTGAAGACTATCTGCAATAGTAGCAACAACATCGAAGAACTTGCCATTGTCCTGATAAAATGGAGAGAAATGAGCTGGCAGACAACAGGAAAAGCAGTAGATTGTGGAGTGTTTGCAGTGCGACACATGGAGACATACAATGCACAACAAAATTGGACATGTGAGTTGGCAAACGAAGGGGGGTTTCAAAATAAGCAGTTTACTATGTTACGACTAAGATACGTAGCAAAGATTATACTGTCCGACTACAACTTGATACGAGACGAGGTAGTTGCTGACGCGAACAATTTTCAGAAAGTGCCATACAAAGGAACAATGATGACTAATTTGTACAAGAAATTAAAGAAAAGATAGGATGCGATATAGAATTTTTTATGTTTTTTTTATTTTATTTTTTGTTAACTTTACACGCAATAATGTTAATAATAACACACAAGTTAATTGTTTTGAGTGAGTTGGAATAATAAATCTATTAGGTTTGTTTGTGTGTAAAAAGCAAATTGTTTTATATTAATACGCAAATATATCAAATTAACTGTTGGAATAATAAATCAATAATATTTCCTTCAAACTAAAACGCAAATTGGTTTTCTAATAATACACAGCTATAAATTGTTTTGGTAATATTCTAATGTAAAAAGATTAGTATTTTGTAAAATTCTAATTACACATCACCAACAAATTTATTCTTCTTGGTCATCGTCCATTACCTGGTCCTTATCGACCCCATCCAGATCATTAACTTGCTCATCGTCGTCAGGTTCATCAACAAGCTCTAGATTCTGACCTCTTTGCTCTTTCGCATGCTTACGTCTGTCATGGCCTAATTCACCAAAAATCTTGCATGACCTTCTCTTTCTGTGACATGATCCTCTTTTGTTTACCCCGACTTTTGTTCTTTATACCGTTGGGTAATCGGACAGTTGCCTCCAACAGTTTATTGTAGCTAAGCAAACTGGCATATCTATCATATTTACTCTGCCCAGATTTACTGGACCTAACCTGATCAACCTTATCCATCATCGCCTTCATCTAATCCCTAACGTTTTGAAGCTCATCGACATTTGATATTAGATTGTTGGCAAGATACTCACAAGCAAAAACAATTTCTCACGCAAGTTGCTTAGCCTGCTTGATTTTGTCATCCCCAAAATCAGAAGCATCAAACGTGTGGCTGATCTCATTAGGAACAACCTCCTATGTCCACCTTTTCAATATATATCTATTCGGGAAAATTTTGACTCTAAACAACTTAAACACAAAGAAAATGTGTCTGCATAACAATCCGTATTGTTCATATCTTTTGCATGTGCACATGCTTATTGCCCCTTCAAGATCCTTCTCTTCCTTCTTGAACAGAACATGTGTTTTCTGTTAAAACGCAAATAATAATGTTAAATGCAAACATTAAAATCTTGAAGCAAAACAGAAAAAACAATTACCTGTAGCAACCCCTCTCCATATGCCTTGGGATCCTCGATAAAATTCTTCAAAAATCCTTCATCATGTTTCTTAGTTTGGACATTGATCAAATCATTGGCGGCATATATTTCGTCTTGAATGTCAAAGAAAATGGTACGTGGTAATATCTTGGATGATTGCTCCTCAAGTGGATTTTTAGTCCAAAGATCAGGCTTAGTGTGACTAGAGTCATGATCATTCTTCCTATGGGAAAACCTTTGGGCCTCCATTGATGTTTCAAAATGATTTAAAAACCCAACAAGTGTTAGTTAAGAATTAGTAGCTTAGCAAAAGAAGTGGTTCTTGCTCTCTGATCTTGAAGTTGTACGCATCAGTCCAGACATAGGCTCGTCACGATAGAAAGCTGGAATCCACATCGATCTCATCTCAAACATATCAGTAATCCACTTATTGCCATCCATCTTGTAATTTGTCATTATAGCAACCCATTCAAAATCAAACTTCTCTTGACTAATCGAATATGTCCAAACTATACTACATAAGCGACGTTTAAATTCAGTGTCACTACATAACGCAGGTCCAACTTAACAAAATAAAAAAGATTTCAGTAAAAATAAACCATGGGGGGACATAAAAAAGGAAAAATATAAAAAATACGCAAGTTTAAAGTAGTTTGAACGCAAATATTATAATGATGATACAATATAAACGCGAATGTAAAATGACATTCAAACGCAAGTATAAGACAAATCTAATAGGGTACCTTGTAAGAAATGTTTTTCATTATATGCCACATGCAAAGTCTATGTCTGCTAGTATGAAATACACACTGCATAGCATTCTTCATCGCGGGTCCTGATCAGTAACAACTACTTTTGGATGTTTTCCAAATGATTTAACAAGCATCTCCAAAAGCCACCCATATGATTCCGTAGTTTCAGAAAACAACAAACCGGCACCAAGGGTTACATTCCGGCAATGGTTGTCAATACCAGTAAATGGGACAAATACCATCTTGTATCTAAAAAAACAATAAAAATTACTATAAGAAAAAAGAAAAAAACCATAACATGGGAACATATATAGTATAAAAATTGGGCATACTTGTTGGTGTTAAATGTCGCATCGAATGAAATAACATATCCAAACTCCATATAGTTCTTCTTACACAAAGCATCAGCCCAGAATAACGCAGTAAGAGCATTATTAGCATCAGTTGAATACTCAAATGAATAGTCCGGGAGGTAATTTTTCTTATCATTCAACTAAGAAACAATAATATCAGCATCATATTCACCTATGAAACTGTTTAACCCACTTTTAAAATTTTTACAGTCCACAGCAGTTGCCCCAACATTCTCAAATCCACCATATTTTGTGCGCAAAATATTGAATTCTTTTACCGGATCGAGATTCAATGAAGATAGCTCACAAATCATTTCTTCTTGGACATATGTTAAGTGCCTATTTGCTGCTAACAAATGCATATCGGACTGGGACATAGACGGATGATTGTGGCCTTCAACAAACTTATAAATCTTATACTTCTTTCCATCCTCAGAATCACAACAAATATGTGCTTTGCATCCGGTACGAATAGACGGTCTTTTCCTCGGCTTTCTGATATTTTTGGAACTTTCACTATGAATCACTAAATCATCACTACTGCCTCTCTTAAATCCCTCTTTGTAACATGTAATAATATTCCCTGCAACATGTTGAGTACTTTTCCTGGCACAGAAACCTGACTTCCTTGCATACTCTTTAAAAAGAGTATAAACACAAATGAATGTATAAAAATAACAACACATTGAACTCCTCAAAAAACATTTAAACACAATTAATAAAAAATTAAAACGCAAATGAACAAACAGTTAATAAATGACATTAACATGCAGGAAACTTACAAGTAGATCTGAACTAATAAAAAACTTTCACTCAATTATATAAACCATACTAAATCTATAAAATGTTATAATATACGATAACAAATGACTGTATAAGAAATTTAATAACAAAACCTTGAACTCTTCGGTGTTCATCGATAAAGTTAAAATCATCGTTCGAATTCAGTTCGCCTTCATGATTTAGAACATCAGGAACAATATCTAAAAACAAAAAGAACATTGAATCATATATCAAACAATCGAGCTATCGAATAAGTAAAATTAACACATTACCTTCAAAATATCCAACTACATTGATGTTGATATCTGGAATTTCATTAAGATCTGCACAAAAATAAGTATAATTCAGATCAAATCATCATCAATTGGATACTGATCAAGTGTAGATCAATCACGCAAACATGATATATGAATCTTCAAAAAATATTTACCAAACATGATGTATGAATCTTTAGTTGTCAATGCAAATTTATGAATTTTGATAAAGCTATTGAAAATCGCCGAATGATTAAACGTAGAAGTAGGTCTATTATGATTTTAAATTTAAAACTGATCATGCAGTTATATTTGATAAGGATTGCAATGTGATTATAGGTATAGTGAAAAAGACTATATTACCCTTTGATTGGCGTACTTAATTGTCGATTCCCAAAAAAAAACCGTCGTCCAGGTGGCATGTTCTCATTGTTTCTTACACTTTGTACGAATTTGTACTTTGTACCCTAAACTTTCTCTATATGTATGTGTATGTATGTATTGTCGGCTTAATTGATTTTTAAGTATATTAACACGAGTTTACAGAACGGTCTTGTTACTATTTAACTAACCTAAGATTTATCTTTTTAGTTTATTGATGTAATATTTTATAGGGGAAGGCTAATGTAAAAAGGAGGTTAATGACATAACGTAATAAGGGTAAGACGGAATAATAGCCTAACACATGTCACTAGAAAAAATGGTATTATTGTCCATCACCATAATTGTTGATTTTTTTCAAGTTTCACCCCAATTTTTAAAACGGTAATAACTTTTTCATACGACATTATTTTTTTTTAAATACACCATAAAAAAGTTTTTTATCTTCTTTCATTTGCATACACTATTGTCATAGTTAAAAAAAATCGGTGGGTTGATAGCTTTGCATTTTGTTGAGGGTCCCTCATACCCTCCTGCTTCTCATTCCATTGAAACCCACAAACGAATCCTTCTGTTCATCGCGTTTGGATACCCGAAAACCGAACCTGTTTGCTCGTTTTCTGTTCTTCACTTTTTCCTCACTACTGGTATGTTATAATCCAATTGTTTCCTCCGGATAAGTCGATTAGGTTTAGGTTTTAAAACCGCTAAGACAAATCATGGATTGATCGTTGTTATGGTGGGTTATTTTTGTAATTATTGGGACAGGTCTGGGTTGGGTATTAATCAAATTGGTTTATATGCCACACCTTCAAATTTCACTTGCGGGCTTTTACCGCAAGGCGCGTGACACACCAGGATCCAAGTCAACGGTCACAATAAACGACAACTGTATGAATAAAATACGTAAGATAAACCATTGTGTTTTCAATAGACCATTAAGTACAGCGGAAGCAACATATGATTAAAATCCAAACCACTAAGTATTTATAAACTTAAAATTTTATAAAACATGCATATGATAACTAGACGTCATGTGACTCCGTGCGCCTATCCAAATGCTGCTACCTTAGCGACCTAAGAAAACATACTAAAGATGTCAACACAAAATGCTGGTGAGTTCACAGGTTTTTATGATAAACGTTTTATAAGTTTTGAAAGATCATTCACGTTACTACTATGTTATAAGAATGCTAGCTAGGCGTATGAAAGATACTACTACGATTTGGAAACCATTACAGACTTGATGTTACATGAATCTGCCCACTGAACTACCGTCCTGTGCTAGATTTTTAAGACCGAGACAATATGCACCCGTCCAGCTCCTAGCTGATCCGAGTGGGGTTCGTTAGTCCCAATAGATCTATCCACATTTCCCCAATTATGCATCCCTGCATATTCATGGTATTCCCCAGGACTTAAAAGAATTTCATAGTAAAATAAAAGATAACACTAGTATAACATGATCTTTAAGAATCCTAGTATGAAGCATGTTTCTCCCCGAAAACGAAAACACTTAAAGTAGGGCCGTGAAACTCACCTTAGGTTGCGTCTTCTTATAAATAGAATAATTAACGCGATCTGATAGTCCGAACTACCGGTGACCTATCATATAGTTTGTATAAGTGTTTTGACTAATAACCCGTAGGTTAACTAGTCCCCGATTGTCCAGATCATGACTACATATGTTTAAAAATGTGTTTGAATGTTGACCCAAGACACTAGACAGACCCGACATCCCGTTGATGACCCGTTACACTAGTTGATCAAGTACATATAGTTTACACACAAGAACCATGCATAAAACACTTAGTTTGCATAAAAAATCACATTTCTACAGTCGTGGGGTCGAACTAGAATATGCCCAAGTTGGTTCGACCTATATAAGGGTCGAGTGGGTTCCTTTTTGTTTGGTTCGACCTTTCAACATTTGGTTCGACCCTTTCATTCAACCCAATTGCTGCAGAAACTCAATAAACGCACCAAATCTTATCAAAACAGTCCGAAAACATCACGAAACATTATAAATCACAACAGTCGATATTATCTAATCCATCCCCATAATACCCTACCATTTATGCCCCGAAATCCGTCTATTTCAAATAGTAATCACAACTTACCCAAAATAGCTAATTATGGAAATGTCACATCAATGCATGTAATCTTTATCCAAAATGGAAACTATCAAAATAATTTCATATATAGGCCAATATTCACAGATTAGATGTGTACAATGAATACCCAATCCTATTATCATCAACACTTATCAAAACAAAACCCTAGATCTAACATAAGACCCCCAAAATGGGTGAAAATCCATTAATCATCTAATACACCTTATAATAACCATAAATCATCTAAAACATTCCTATATCATATCATCTATTCATCATTCAAACATCATATAATCACATAACAATTCATTCAACATCATTAACATAGGGAGTTTTGTATGAAAACTCATTTTAGTGAATAGATTTAGTTTAGAAAGGTATTAGAAAGGTTTTTATCCATGAAGACTCATTTAAATCAGATTTGGACATTTAGGGTTTGCTAAAAACGAGTGAAATTTGATTATAAAGGTTTTAGATGAAGAACACACTTTGAATCTTCTCTTGTTTATGTTATGGAACGTGTTTTTAAGTTAGGATCTGAAAAACGAGATAAAAAACTCCTTCCTACAGGTTTGGGGTTGAGAGAGAGCACTTAGAGGCGAGTTAGGGTTGTGAAATGATGAAAAAGTTGCTAAGTGTGGTATTTATAGTCAGATTTGGTTCGCACCCTTGCATGGTCGAACCAGAGCTCATTCAACCTTCACAAGGGTCGAATAAACTTTCAGAAGTTTGGTTCGACCTCCCTTAAGGTCAAACCAAGTTCTAGGATTCCAAACTTCTATGATTTTATCATTTTAACCCATTTTAACACATGTTAACCCAATTTTAACACATGTTAACACATCCTAACACATAATCATGCATTTCTAACATATGTTAACCTTATCTAATCATATAAACACGTATTCACACATTACATTTTATATACGAAACATTTCATACTTAATACTTAATCCAACTATATAATTTCACCAATAACGGGACTCAAGACTCGTGTGTACGTATGATACCCCCCATGATCCTCCGAATCATTGAACCCTGGACAATACGTAAATGTAAACCGACTCAACTAACCTAGTCAAGTACGTCAAATAAATGTTTTCGCTAAGGTAGACTTTTATGTTTGTAAAAGTATTACCTGAATTTTTCGGGTGTCACATTATAATTTTTTCGATCAGATAATCAACCAACCAGATCCCGGCCAAAACCTGTCTACTTAAAAAATTTACATATAAAAAATGTGTATACATATAACCGAAAATTACATATAAAAATCTCAATCCAATTAATCCAGATTAAACACCAGTACCCCACCAGCCGACTAACTCCTAACGATTTTCGATAAGTGTTCAGGTCTGGGTTGTGGTTTGTTTTTTTAGTTTAGAAAGAATCACATGGCTGGTCCCTGTGCTTTCCAAATATTGCATTCTTGGTCCTAGTGGTTCACTAATTACACCATTGGTATCTAGGTTTAACAAAAGTGCACTCGCGTGATCCCCATGAGTAACGACAATTATCTTTTCTGGTTAAGTCTACCCATGTGCTTCCCACGTGGGGGTATTATAGTCTTTTTCCCTTCAATAAATAACTACACCACCACACACCATCGTTCTTCATCTCCCCTCTCTTTCTCTTCTTTCCATTCAACAAGAATCACTACCACCATCTGACCAGACCAATACCACCACCTGACCAAACCAACAGCACCACCAGACCAAATCATCAAAACTACCACCACCACCTCCAGATCAGAACACAACCACCGCTAGATTAAATCACCCAACCGTCAGACTAGAGCACAACCACCGCTGGATCAAGCCACCAACCACTACCAGACCAGAGCTCCATCACTAAGCCTTACACCACTGTTACTACTAGGTCTTTGAACAGGGATGACGATAATGGGTTCTAGGTTCAGGTCAGATTTGAAATCAATTTAGGGGTTAGGATTTAGATCCAGGTGGAGCAGCATGGTGGGAGGTGGGTGACTTTATCCCCAAAAAAACACAAAGTTCACTAATTGGGATTTCTTGTTGGGTTCAATTTTATACGTTATTAGAGAAATATCCAGGTTTGTAGCTGTTCTATATTGGTGATGTGGTTGGTGATGATGGTGGCTGGTGACTAATGGATGTTTTGAGGTGGTGCAAATTTAATGGTGGTGACGATGGAGGTTGTGGTGTCGTTATGGTGGTCTGGTGAAGAGAGGTGGTAGGTGTATTAGTACCAAAGGCGGTTGTGGTTGTGGTAATGGTGGTGGAGGTGAAGAGAGGTGTACGATGGTGGTTGTATACGGTGGTTGGAGAGGTGGACGGTGGTTGCAAGTGTGATGGAGAATGTAGAGAGAATGATAAGTGGCTATGGTGGTGGTGATAAGTTTGGCAGAAGTGGGGTGGATATTATAATTTGTATAATTGAAGGCAAAAAGGCTATAATACCCCCACGTGGGAAGCACATGGGTAGACTTAACCAGAAAAGATAACTGTCGTTAGTCATGGGGATCACACGAGTGCACTTTTATTAAACCTAGATACCAATGGTGTAATTAGCGAACCACTAGGACCAAGAATGCAATATTTGGAAAGCACATGGACCAAACATGCGATTCTCTCTTTAGTTTATTGATGCAATATTTTATTTCAGTTTTGTCTTTTGTAGAAACTAAATTTAAGCAAAAAGACTGCAAAATTAAACATATAAAACTAGCTTGTATCTAAAGCTTGAGTTGTGATATATGAAAGCTTTAATATGTGAGCACAAAACCATATCGGTTTCTCACATATACTATAACACTTAAACATGTAGTGTTTAAATGAAGTTACTTTCAGGGGCTAAGTATGCTTTGGGCCAGGGGTGGCCCTGGTCCCCCCTGTTTTTTGGCGCAGTAGTGGAAATTTATGATTTTATAGGTAAATTGAGTCCGGGTTAAGTTCGGCCCCAGCCGATTTTCCACTACCGATTGAAAAAAATTTAGTTCGGCCCCCGCCGATTCCGAAACCAAGCTTCGCCACTGGTTACTTTATTTTAAACACACTCAATATATATACACATACACATACACATACACACTTAAACACTGAGAGAGAGAGAGTTACCAAATGATTATTTTTTTTGCATGAGAAGCGTGAGAAGCAATAAAGAGGCGACACACGTAGGTTTTATGAGCGAAGTTTTTTGTTTTCATTTACAAACACGAGTCCTTTGCACCCATAACAAGATCATGATTTTAGTCAAAATATGATTTCAGATCTAGACACATGACAACTTGTTAATAGTATAGTGTGCATCAATGTTATGTAGCACGTAGTGGTACACTTTTTTTGGTGTTCACATTAAATATAGAAATATTATACACATGTTTAGATGAAAAATGCTTGATTTGATTATATAATTCTTTTTTTAAATTATATATAAAAGCTATTGAAGTGTATATATATCTATACTATATTAATAAGCATATAGGAAGGGCAGGAATGGTCATTTGCCACTGTACAAGTCTCAAAAGCATATTGTACAATGGTTCAAAGCATAAAGTTCTTAAAGTTTTAAAGGGTCTAAGTTGTAATGCATTATGTACAAGCCTGTTATGCCACCAAACAAAACACACGGGATACAATCATATTAGGGTTTATTATAGATTCATAAACATCATACGTCGCCTTCTCTCTGACTCCCTCTCTCTGGCGATTCCTTTTGCTAGGTTTTATTTATCGTTATTCCACCACCAGATCCAGATCTGGATTTCAAAATTCAAACCCAGTTTTCTCTCCTCACCACCACATCTGGATATGGATTCGCTCTCTTCTCTCTTCTCTTTCAAAATTTCACCTACAAATCGAAGAATGGTTTAAGTTCTGAAGAAAAGCTACCAGCCCTAGCCCTTCAGCAAGGTTTAATCTTTAGTTGTCTTAAATTTGGTCTTCATCAACCTGATATAATCAAGTGCTTTCTGATTGTTCGTGGTTGTGTTTATGTTGGTATCCAAATCTTCTATCATGATTTTTGTTTAATTTAGTATGTTGTGGCTTTGTTAGCTTTAGGTCCTTTTCTATTGCTCCTGAAATCCTAGCTACGTGGCTATGGAAGCGGATAATAGTCGGTTTCATAATCATATTTGTATAGGTAAGCGTTGATATTGGGTATTTTATTTTTATTTTTATTTTTCACCTTTGCCTAATGCTCTTTTTTATTTTAGGTTTTGGTGGTCTTCTCTTCTGCTCTTAAGGTACCTGGATTGAAAATCTTCTCTGCTTGAGGTATGAGATTCTCGCTATATTAACTTGCAAATGAACAAAGAAACATTTATGTGGTGCATTTGTTTATATGTTTATATATTACAGTAATTTTACTAAGATTATTGGATTTCAATGAGGCAACACTAGCCTTAGCTGCATTTTAAATAATTTCATGGCTGCACTTCTCATCTATTTTGGGTTTCACAATATACATATATATTTTTATTAATGTGTCATGGCTGCATTATATACATCACAAATAAACTTTGGTATGGTGAGGCGTAGGTGTATATAAAAGTTCATTCAAATCTACTAGCAGGATACCCGCGCAATGCAGCGGGGAACACAAACATTTCTAAGGGTATGCATGGTTCGTTCAGTTCGGTTATTAGCCTTAAGTTAACGGGGTTCGGGTACATGGTATAATTGATTCTGGATCTAAATCGGGTATGGTTTCAGGTATAAAAATAACTGATTTTTTTTCCGGGTCCGTTTTTTTCTTTCTTTTTTTTTGTGCACATCTACCCTACGAGTTGAGGTCGAGTTTTAGAAATAGATTTCTAAAAAAGCCAAGATTATGCTCAGCTCGACTCATTTGTAGCCCTTATCGGTGAAAAACGTGGGTGCGAATGATCCAGTATGAAGAGGGAAATCCCCGCACCCACTCGAATCTATTGGGGTATGTCTTTAAAAATGCACTCCGAACACCCGCTGACCTGATTGATCTTCAAACAAAATGCCATTAGCCTCACCCATGAAGGAAATTTTCTATTTGATCATCAACGGCATGTGAATAAGTATCACAATAATCAAAGAAGACAAGTACTTAAGAGAGTATTAAGGTAGTTGATGACACCAAATAGTCTAACTTCACTAATATTTAAATGTAGTATTGTATCCGTCTAACTTCAGTAGTTTTTACCAACATGCACAGCATAATCTGCTGCAAATCGGCCACATAATGGTCTATTTTTCTACTGTCAATATGCAGCATAATCTGCTGCAAATCGGCAACATAATGGGCCATTTTCGGCTGTCAATTTGCAGCGTAATCTGGTGCAAATCGGCCACATAATGGACCATTTTTTCTGCTGTCAATATGCAGCATAATCTACTAAAATCGGCCGCATAATGGACCATTTTCAGCTGTCAATATGCAGCATAATCTGCAGCAAATCGGCAACATAATGGGCCATTTTCTGCTGTCAATTTGCAGCGTAATCTGGTGCAAATCGGCCGCATAATGGACCATTTTTTCTGCTGTCAATATGCAGCATAATCTACTAAAATCGGCCGCATAATGCACCATTTTCAGCTGTCAATATGCAGCATAATCTGCTGCAAATCGTCAACATAATAGGCCATTTTCTGCTGTCAATTTGCAGCGTAATCTGGTGCAAATCGGCCGCATAATGGACCATTTTTTCTGCTGTCAATATGCAGCATAATCTACTAAAATCGGCCGCATAATGCACCATTTTCAGCTGTCAATATGCAGCATAATCTGCTGCAAATCGTCAACATAATGGGCCATTTTCTGCTGTCAATTTGCAGCGTAATCTGCTGCAAATCGGCAACATAATGGGCCATTTTCTGTTGTCAATTTGCAGCGTAATCTGGTGCAAATCGGCCGCATAATGGACCATTTTTTCTGCTGTCAATATGCAGCATAATCTACTAAAATCGGCCGCATAATGCACCATTTTCAGCTGTCAATATGCAGCATAATCTGCTGCAAATCGTCAACATAATGGGCCATTTTCTGCTGTCAATTTGCAGCGTAATCTGGTGCAAATCGGCCGCATAATGGACCATTTTTTCTGCTGTCAATATGCAGCATCATCTACTAAAATTGGCCGCATAATGGACCATTTTCAGCTATCAATATGCAGCATAATCTGCTGCAAATCGGCAACATAATGGGCCATTTTCTGTTGTCAATTTGCAGCGTAATCTGGTGCAAATCGGCCGCTAATGGACCATTTTTTCTGCTGTCAATATGCAGCATTATCTACTAAAATCGGCCGCATAATGGACCATTTTCAGCTGTCAATATGCAGCATAATGGATCATTTTTTTGCTGTCAATATGCATCATAAACTGCTGCAAATCGGCCGTATATAGACCGGTTTTTGCTGTCAGAAAAACATATGCAGCCCATCATACATAAACTGTTTTGTTTCATGTTTTGTTCACTATTTATGTTTTATTGAAGTTGCATGCTGCTGGAAAAAAAATAAACAAATTTGCAACCAACCAGAAAACGACTAAAGTAAAAACCATTCATACATTCAGTAATAAAAGCAAAACAAATTTTTATACATGCTTTATTTAAACTTCCAAAACTTGCTACATAGGTTAATTTAGTGAAATACAAAATACAAAAGAGACTGAGAAAAAAAGAGTAAAAGTCTGATACAGTTTAATTTAGGTGACACTACAACTCAAATAAACATGAAATCCCCTTCAGAAACAATGTCTGATACAGTTTATCATCAAGATAACTTGCTGTCTAGCGAGGTCTGAAAAAAAAAAAACAGAGACAAAAGTAAAAGTACATATTAAAAGTAAAAAATACAAATTGAAAGCTGAAGAAGCTGTATCTGCAACAAAATATTATTTGAAGTATTTAAAGGCTGAATATGCAGTTCTCTGTCTCACCGACGGCTGGTTTTGATAAACACAAAAGCAGCTTCGACATATGAATCGCTGAGGTCTTGGTCCCTTGGCGTCGCCTAAATCACCATATCTCCAAACCTTCCACGGTAGCAATTAGCAAACAAAGGTATAAAACGTTTCGAAGCTCCGATATCAAAATTAAGTTGAATTGACATCTGTAAACAATCACCAACAACATGTATAGGTGATTGTTTTAACTACTTTGTTATTTGTTGAATTTTTTTCTTTTAATCATTTAAATTGGAAATGTTAATTGTTTGAATATTGTTTTTTAATAGTCAACAAGCCCTACAATGTTTTGTGCTAAATGCGACAATCCATTTTTGCGTGAGACTTCCAAGGTTTGCTCTAAATGTGGTGTCAACAAGCCCTACCAACTACTTTTTACCGATAACGATCTCAACGTATGTTCTTCTAGGTCTACTATTTTATCACTTTATAGTCATATATGTGAGCGTTGAGCCAAAATATAAGCTTTTATTGTTTTTATACAGGTTGAAAGTTGACACATAGAAGGTTAAACCAAAAGGCCAAAAAAGAAAACATTATTTTTTATTGTTTTTTTGGAAAAAGTTATATCTTTTTTCAACTAAACTCGAAGTTGTTTTGGCAGATTGTTATTTTACCTTAAAGCCATGGAAACACAGGAAGATGTGGCTACCACCATTCTTGTTTCAGGCGATAGGCCCAAGTCACTAATCACCATGGATGCACAAGCCAAAGATGTTCAGAATCAGATTACTTTCAAAACTTATCTATCAATGGCATAGCAAAGTTAGGTAATGACTTTAGTATAGTCTCTTACAATAATTGTATCTATAATTCTATACTATATGATAATGCAAATAGGAAGGGCAATATAGACAGGAATAGGAACTTAATGACCCATCAAATTACTGTTGTTTTATTGTGTTTTTCGATAGATCCTTTGATCTCATTGAGCATTTGTTTTTTTAAGTTGGTTATGGGAGAAGATATACAATTCTGAAGTCACACTATTGTTTAGATTAAGTTCTTATTCTTGTCTATCATATATCATTCTTTCTTCTCATATGTGATAAAATGAATTCTTAGTTTGCAGCTATGTATTTCATACGTTCACAGAAGATGGCTTATGTGTTTGTACCAAGTTGCTTTTAATTTTTATATGCAATTACATTCTAATACTTTAATTATTGGCTATTACCCCATGTAGAGAGTCTTACAGATTTGAATTTATCTGGGATCATATGCTTTTTGTTGGCGTGCGTTTCTCATTCTTTCTTTGAAACTAATGGAGATACTTTTTATTAGGTTGTGGCAGCCGATGCTAATCCGGCTCTGATTACCCGAGGCATTGAGAAGACATATGTGGTACTATTTCATTCTTAGTTGTCTGGTTAGGGATAGTTGCTTTTGTTCCAAAATCTTTCATGGCTCTTTTTTTTATGTTAGATTAGATATGAACTTAATTCATGTGAGAAATGGCGAAATTTTTTATGATTAGATATGAACTTACTTCTCTGGATGAAAAATCTCAAGTTTTTCAGATCTTAAACTTGTACTTGAGGTAAATTCAATTTTCACTTATGTGGTTCAATATTCGTTTTTTTGTTCCAATTTTGTCCAGAAAAAAACTTGTGTATATATATATATATATATTTTTACTTATTATAATATTATTTGTGTATGTGTATTAAATATATCATAATGGAAAACATTTTGACCATCATCTACATGACTTTGTAGAAGGGGTTTGTGCAGGGACCTTTTGTGGAGAAAAGGGGCCGACATAGTTATGCTAAAAGTGTAGAGGGTACATAATGGTGAAAGAGTACAGCCTGCAGAAATGGTCTGGCTCACACTGATTTCCCAAAATTGTGAAACACTGCAGCTCCACAATACATACCAGTATATCACAGACTTATGAAGAATGGTCCAACAAGAGAACAAAAAAAGCTTTATTCATAGGGTCAGGCTTTTTTTTTTTTATGAAGAAATCTGTTACAATTATAGGCTTTGAATTTAAACAGATATGTTAAGAACATAGTGTACTAAGTGTGTAGTGTGTAAAACATTGTGTGTGTTGGTTGTATGTATTTGTGTGTGTGGTATGTGTGCAATTTTCTGATTTTTTTATGCTTATGTCATGTGGGTGACTGTACATATGCAATGCCTTGCATAGATTGATGATTCTAACTTCAATTTTGTCGAGTTAATTTCGATTCTATCTTAAATGTGTGTTATGTGTTTGTAACATGTATATATCTATGCTATCTATAAGAACTTAGGTTACGTATCAAGTTTTCGACAGGACTCAGAACAAAGCCTAAATTGACATTTGCTGCTTTCATTTTTCATTGAAAATCCTGCTACAACCAGCTCTAATAGTTCTAGAATTGAGGAGAATTATTTAGAAGAATCATGTTATTCGGTTCTATGTATGTCGTTAGTGTGTTTGTGTGCGTGCAATTTGCTAAATTTTTGATGCTTATGTTGCATAGGTATGTCTATATGCATGTTTGTGTGTATCCAGTGTATGTATCCTGCATTTCTTGTACTTCGCTTGCTTAAATAACTTGACAATTGTTATTGTCAAAATACAATTCATAATAATTTTAAAACTATTTTTGCATATCTTGAAGTGGCTGTGCGTTTAACATATTGGTTGTAGGAGTGTGTTTACTGTAAGTATCATGCATTTCTTGATACTTTGCTTGCTTAAATAACTTGACAATTATTGTAAGAGACTATACATAAAAGATGTTCTCTCTCTCCCTCCCCCCCTCTCTAATGACTAAAAGAGTCACATTTCTAGGACTACCTGCTTCATCCAGTGCAACGTTGGGATATAAAATTTGAAGATTCTTTAGATATGGCGATCAATTGGGTTTATGTTGTTTTGAACATTTGTGTCTGTGTTCTTACACCTTTTATTTGTGGCGTCTTGTATTTTTCTTGATCATATATGTTATTGGTACATTTATTGGAACCAATAGTGGAAGAGCGTGTCATTGTTGAAAATTTACTCGGTCTCACGTAGCATAATTTTTGGTATTTTGTGCTATTTTGTTTGGGATCGCCAGTGAAAGATGACTATATCTTATCTTGCTTGATAAAAATGTACATCAATTTTTTTATTTATTTTGGAACTACATAAGAATAAATACGCACATGTCTTGTATTTTCTTGATCATATATGTTATTGGTACATTTATTGGAACCAATAGTGGAAGAGCGTGTCATTGTTGAAAATTTACTCGGTCTCATGTAGCATAATTTTTGGTATTTTGTGCTATTTTGTTTGGGATCGCCAGTGAAAGATGACTATATCTTATCTTGCTTGATAAAAATGTACATCAATTTTTTTATTTATTTTGGAACTACATAAGAATATTACACGAATAACCAAACTAACAAAAAACGAGTACCACGTTGTGAATTGTCATCGCCGCTGCATCGCGCGGGTTTCCTACTAGTATATATATATATATATGACAGTTATCTTGAGAACGCTAAATACTCGAGAACTGTGAGAACAAAATAGAAAACTAATCAAAATCAATTTTTTGAAATACCTAAGCCTAATTATAATTAAAATATAACATCAAAAAATGAATTTTATTTCTAAATAGTTAATTTTTTTTTTTTTTTTTTTTTTTTTTTTTGCAAAAACACTCTAAAATTAACTTTTTACAAATGTGTAAATGAAATAGTTTACACATGTATAAACAGTAAATTTACACATGTGTAAAAAAAGTTATTTTCGTATATATTTAAAATTTTACGCATAAATTGTGTGTTTGGGGTTGTATTTTAATAATAAAGACAAATGTAAAAAGAAATTTTGAATTTGAATGGCTTTAGGTAGTGTTCTTGTTGTTCGCACAAAATATATGTGTTCTTAAATTAACTTTCCCCTATATATATATATATGGTGTGGTTCAAATAGGAACCATAGGTTGTTTGAGAACCATAAGAACCATTATCAGCCATTGATCTTGGATGACAAGATAGTAAATAGATACAATTTGATTTAAATCGGTCGTATGTCTTCAGCACGGATGATTTGGGTCAAATAATTCCAACTCATGGTGATTGGAATGATATCAGATGAATATACGATGTTTTGGGTGAGAAACGGACAAAGTCAAACTTAAAACGGGTCAAACGTTGACTAAATATGACTTTCACACGTAAGGAGGGTGTTTCCACACGTATGGGACACGTGTCACACGTATGGAGGTTGTTTAAGGCGTATGGGGACAAAATCAAGCGTATGGAGAGTCAGGCGTATGAACCAAGCGTATTGGGAGTAAGCCAGGCGTATGGACCCTGAACCAGGTGTAAGGGACCTGCACTCAATAAAATCGCTGATTATGATGATTTTTCAACAAAATTGAATGTATGGATGATCCAATGATCAAATATTTTTGGAATTTTATGTACAACACGAATATGATGCCCAAAAACCTTCAAAAACACAAATTCTAATCCAAATCAATCAAAAACACCAAGAACACAAACTTATGAGTTTTTTTTTTTTCAAAAATCCAATGTTGTTTTTGATAATTTATTGATTCACATACGTTCTATATCAGATCTAGATGCTATAACAACACTTTATTTTAACAAATCAATCCAACATCAAGAAATTCTAAAAAATCCATGAAGAACAACTTATGAACAATTTTTTTCAAAACCAAGATCTGATGTATTTTGATGCAAATCTAATATGGATATGATCAAACACACTTTCTAATGAAGATTATGAAATCAAAACAGTAATTATAATCCAAATCACTCAAAAACCATGTTTATGCTTGAAGGGGTCAAAATGGTTTTTCTATCAAAAACATGAACAATTGCTTTCTAAACAAAACTGTAACTACTCCAATCTAACAACATTCGAGGTACGAGCCAAGCTTTGATACCACTTGCAGGATTGACACAAGATTTTATGATACCGTGCACGTATGATCGAGTTAAAAGGCAAATTAAATTGACCGATTGTTGTTAGAGATGAGATGTGATTGAAGAAAAGTAAGGATTTAAAAAACACATACAAACACACTCAAAATTGGGCAGCACTTCGTTTAGGTATCAAAGCAAAAGTTACAAAATGCAAACCAAGGGGTCCTATTTATAGGTCTCCCCCTCATACCTGGACCCTTCCAGGCGTGAGGGCCCTTACACCTGCCTTGTTCCAAGTGTATGGACTCCATAAGTTTGGAAAGGCTTACAAATTTACCAATATGCCCCTAGGACCCTGTTTTCATCCCGTTAAAGCCCAAAACACTATACAATCATGTCTACGACTAATATCGACATATCACTAGCTGGGGACATACACAAAGTGCACTAACAATCTACGCAATAGAATGAATGAGGACTATTTGAACAATGCATTGATTTGTGTGGTTGAAAGAAACACTTATGATAAAGTAAAAGAAGAAGACGTAATGGCTTGATTTCAAGCTTTTCAAGAACCGAATGGGCGAAATGTATTAGGTATGTGTGTAACTTTATCTATTATTATATTTTTATTTTTATTTCATTTACATTGTATAAAACTACGGCGATTTTTTTTAAACGTTACTACTGAATTTATTTTTAGATCCGTTCATGAGGGTCCAAAATTACATTTGCAAGGATAAGAAGCAATTTGCACATATATGACATGAAATTGCCACATGTAATTCACACTGATATTAATTTCATTGCTCCATTAAATATGACACGACTTAATCATTAAAATGACACTTTCTTCCTCGTGTAATTGTCCCCTCAAAACTTAAATGTGTATATGTCAATAATTAGGATGATATTGACAATTAGAGACATGCACATGTGATCTAGTATACACCCATACAAAACTAAATTGTTTAATCTTTGACGAGTTAACTAATGTCTCAATCAACATAATATATCTTTATGAAGAAAAATTAAATGATTTAATTTATTTATTTTTTGTTAAAAGAAATTGATGAAAAAAGAAAGAAGCAAATTGTGTTAAAAGGAAAACATATAGAAGTAAACTAAAGAGGGATAATATAATATTAAAAAAAATATGTATGTAAATTTCATACCGTCAAAAGGCTGAGATAATTTTTCATCTAAAACAGCATTTGCTATTAAACTAGTTATCATATTTTTCTTTTGATTTTTTTCGGTATAAGCCAATGATGAATTTGGTTGGTACAAAAGTATTTCCTATAATACATTTTGGCTGGTATATGGATGGATTCTTATCACATGACAATACATGTTTTAGAGCCAAGAGCTTTGATTTGATTCATCACAGAAATATCACAGAAATGGGGAATGACTTGAGTACACTATAAAACAAGACAACTTTAATCAAGAACATGGTTAACTTGTATGAAAATGATCAATCAAAAAGGATCAATTTGGCACATCAATTGGACAGGTGCAAACATGCCCGTTATATGCTATAAATGAAAAACAAAACTAGTGACAAAAAAAATCTTAGGGGAAAGAAACAGAATTCACATCAAGTTCAACTTCATAGGCTTATACTAGCAAGTATACCCATCAGCGGAACCAACGGGAGGTAATGGGACAGCTAACCACCTCTATATATAAAAAGTCATTAGAATTTTCATTCTAAACAATATATTTAAAAATACCCCAAAAAAATAAGTGGGATCCAACCCCGATCCAATTTTGTTTTCATTATACAAAACCCTAGTTTTACAAAAATAGACACCTTATATTGGGCAAAATATATGAAAGCAAGATACAAAGTCACTATCGAGTCGGGGGGTCTCACTGGAAGCAGCATCTCTTTTTTCACGGGCTAGAGGTAAGGCTGTCTACAGGATGATGATGATGATATTTTTTCTAAAGTATAAATGTAAACAGGATAATAAAACTAATATGGACTTAACAGGGATATCACAATGACTTTTTTTATGGTTTTATTATACCCTAAAAGGATAAAGAAGGTAATTAGGTGGACCTTTAAACTTGAGGCCAAGTTCTATCTTGTATTTTGTTTTTCCATACATATGTCATGTTGACAAAGAGACTTTCAAGAAAACAGAAACGCTACATTTATGTGTGGACATTTCTGTCCCCCTTCCTCAACAATGACCCTTTCAATCAAACTCCAAGTTGTTATATTTTGATATTTCATAAAATGTAATATCTAGATTGTTATATAGTTAAATAGAACTTTAATTATTTACTTGATTTTTTAATATTAATTAGGTAGAGTAAAGTTATCGTACCAATGGATCTTAACACACTAGCTAAGCATAAAAAATTAAGAGTACTGTTTTTTTGGAGTGTTTGATTTTTTTTTTCCATCTAGTCAAATATGTTTCTAGTCCTAAAACCTAAAAAAAAAATTATATAATTACTCTAGTAGGGTAATTGTATAATTACTATACTAAAGTAACTATGTAATTTTTATTTTTTCGACTAAGGACATGCTTAAGTAGATTGAATGAAAAAATTCAACAAAAAATATCCTTCAACTTTTCACGTTTATCACGATAAAACAAATTTGTATGTGTTTCTTAACACTACATATATAAAACAATAGATACTATTTTTATGCATGTGTAATGATAATAGTTGATAGACATATCACGTTAATTAACTAACCCAAAATCTTTGTTTGAAAGGAAATATAGAAGTATTTGGTCATTTTTAGAGAACAAGCTATGTTCGATAAGATGGTAACATACTAAATTTGCAACAAACGACTCCTTTATTTGACACTAAAAGGAAATCTGGTTTCTAAAGGCAAATTTTTGTAGGTTTTGGTAAAATATATGGTGTGTGTATATATTTAAAGTAGAGAAATTAAATATTTTTGTCGACTTATACAAAGCAAATTTATAATCAACAATTGACATGAACAGGTACGCTAATTAAATCTAGACAAGTTTCACCTTTTCAATCATATAAGACTCGGACTTTAAGGGGTATGATGTGGTGGTAAGGTGTGTGTTTCTTTATGAAGGGTTTAAAACTTCCAATGTGTATGTATATGAGTATTTAAGAATGTGTTATTTACTATTAAAAAATCATATAAGACGACAATCACGATTATCCCACTTTCTTGAGCTAAAACCTTAAAATCTTGAACATTTACAATGAATAAAAATTATGTAAAAGATTTTACAGTGGATTTTTTTTTCAGTTAAAAATAAACAAAAGTTTATCAAAGCCTAGTGACTTATTGACTAACTATTAGAGTAGAGTTTGTTAAAAAAACTATTAGAATAGAAGTTAAAAACATTAAAAACAAGGAAAAAAAAACCTTGAAATAGCAAGTATTTAACAAGAAATCCAAACATTGTTGAGCATTTAAAGAAATAGTATAAAACATTGTATTAACCTATTGGTCATCAAAATGATATGGGTCCCAAACATCATATATGTGTATATATAGGTCTCCACCTATCCACTTCGATTTGCAGCCTCTCCTCTTTCATTTACTTCAGGAAGTCATAATAAAAATTCCAAGACAAAATGAAGCCTTCTTTGATGTTCACTCTCTTAATTATCTCCATTCTCCTTTATGAAGCTCAAGGTATATGTTTAATTTCTACACACACGTGTATTTATGTTCTATTTCAGTGTAGTTAGGGGGTCATGTATCGGGTTTTGTGTTTGGGTACGATATATTGGGCGACATAGGGTGGATTGTATTTTGTAATTTGTTGGCCAACTTCTTGTTGGTCGTTTGGGTTTCAATAAAAGTTTCTTTTGGCTCGTCAAAAAAAAAAAACGTGTATTTATGTGTATATCTTTGTTTCAAAAACATAAATGAAGCTCAAGGTATATATTTAATTTTCATCACTAGTTTTCTGTTTGATTTATGCATGTATTACATCATGGTGATAGAAATGAGTTATTATTATTACTATTATTTTTTAAATCTTTACTTTTATAGTACACAATTGGGCAAGATATTTAATAGAATTGATTTATATAAAGAATTGCAAAGACCATATAAACACACATACTATTGATTACACTGGATGCTTAAGAACTTATTTGACTATACGTACATTGTTCACTCTCAT
>JAUTDX010004145.1:0-28451 GCA_030844895.1 Ambrosia x helenae
GTTAAGTCAAACCTTTGGCAGATTGGGCTCGTTATTGTCTTTGGACTTAATAGTTGTTGGGCTTTTCTATTTGTGGGCTTATGAGTTTGTTGAGATTGTTATAACAGGATGATCCAACGGTTGAGAGAAGAATGATCGTGTGGCTGTGGATTGTTCTCGTTCACCTGAATCAGAAGCTTCTCGAGCTCCTTATATAAACGAGTTTATTATTATTTTTTCATTATTCATTTTATTGTTTCTCTCTCTAAGTCTAGTTTTCTCTATATTGTTAGGTATTGTCTTCCTTATCATTGTATTAGGGTTTATAGCTTTGTAAGTCTTTGATCTTGTATTGTTCTTATTCTGATCCAGTATCTGATATTGTTATCAGCTATTGGATCTAACATTGTATGTTCTTTGAGTTCTATGATTATAGAACTCTAGGGTATTGGGGGGTACTATTTTGGGTTGGTTTAATAAGATCTTTGGTCACCGTTTTGTCGCTATTCTTGTTCTTTGTTTCTGGTTCATTATCTTCTTATTGTTGTGGTTGAGATCTCTATAGTTTTAACAGGGTTGTGTATATATGTAATTATAGTTGAAAATAGGGGGATATATGTAATTAATCATTTTAGTTTTAAGTTCAATCTATTATGCATCGCATAGTTGTACCTTAGGCTTTTGTAAGAATACTTTAGCCTCCTAAAGTTAGGAAGTAGTTACTAGTAGTTATTTTCTTTGCTATATGTATCGACATCTGTTTTCAATGAAATACTACGATTTCCATTGAACTAAGCCTTTAAAAAAAATCTGTTTTCAATGAAATGAATAGTCAGAGAGTTTTAGAATGAAGAACATTTTTGTGTTGATTTTATATCTCATTGGATTATGGGTTAAAGTTAATGGTCTATGCTAGCTTAACCGTGACACGTTGAATGGGGTCCTACTCTGTCACAACAAGATAGGTTACTCTTGCTTGGAAGCACACTGTATTGGGGTGGGCTCCTTTCTCCCATTAACCAATCAAATTTTCAGTTAGTTTTTTTAATTTGTTATCTAAAAATTGGTTTGTGGCATGAGATCGAGAGAGGCAAGGATTTGGCAAGTTGTAGAGACAAGTAGTGATGTGAATGTTGGGGCAAGCATTGGCTCCTCTCCAGTAGAAAGTCGATGTAACTCCACTTTTACCTCCATTAATTAATTAATGTTTTAACAAAAAACCGATGGACAGAAGATGTTGCCTTTGCAAAAACGTACGTACAGTTGCAAAATCACATGCATCACCTCACTCCTCACTCACTCACTATCAACCAACAACTTTTAAATTAAATTAAAGAAGATTCACATGAAAACCGCTTCAACCATTTACGTTCGTACTTTTTTCTGTCCAATTAAACCCACCCAAACCACAAACTCAGATTAATCAACCACAATGGCTCACGATGATGATCATGATCCCAAAACCAAAAGATCAAACTACCCACTCGACCCCAACAGTTACCAAATCCTCCACGAAATCGGTAGAGGCTGCAGTGCCATTGTCTACAAAGCAGCCTGCTTATGCACCACCACCACCACCTCCACCTCCACTGTTGTTGCCATCAAGTCCATTGATCTTGACCGCTCTACCACTGGTGATTTCGATAGCATTCGTCGTGAAGCCAAAACCATGTCCCTTTTATCCCACCCCAATGTCCTCAAAGCCCACTGCTCCTTCACTGTTGGCCGTCGTCTGTGGGTGGTCATGCCCTTCATGTCTGCAGGCTCTTTGCAATCCATCATGACTTCTTCTTTCCCTAATGGCATTTCTGAGACTTGTATTTCCATAATTCTCAAAGAAACACTTATGGGTCTGTGTTATCTTCATGATCAAGGCCATCTGCATAGGATATCAAAGCTGGCAACATTTTAATGGACTCAAATGGTTCAATCAAGCTGGCAGATTTTGGTGTTTCTGCTTCTGTTTACGAATCAAGTTCTCGTTGCCTTAACCTCAATGAAATAACCGGTACGCCTTACTGGATGGCGCCTGAGGTTATACATTCACATAATGGGTATAGCTACAAAGCTGATATATGGTCATTTGGTATAACTGCACTTGAATTAGCACATGGGAAGCCTCCCTTAGCGCAGCTTCCGTTTTCGGAGTCTTTAGTAATGAAGATCACAAGAGGGATGCGATTTTCGGAGTACCAGAAAGAAGAAGAAAAGGGGAAGAAACCAAAGTTGTCAAAGTATTTCAAGGAGATGGTGGGATTGTGTCTTGAACAAGATCCTTGTAAGCGGCCTAGTGCCGCGAAGCTTTTGAAGCATTACTTCTTCAAGAACTGTAAAGGATGTGACTTTCTTGTGAAGAACTTGCTGCATGGATTGCCTTCTGTTGAATTTAGGTTCAAAGAAAGAAGTGCATCAATGAGCGAGGAACATGATGATGATGATGATGATGATGAAGAAGAGGGTTTGGTTGGGAGTAATGTGAAGAAACACAGGAGGATTAGTGGATGGAACTTTAGTTTGGATGCATCTCAACATGGTCCTGTTGTGGACTCGATTAGTGGTAACATTTATTCTCAACAAATACTTTTGGATATTTATGACTTTTATTGAAAATCGACTTGCATTCAAAATAACATATTTTTTTTTAACGGCCAACAAATTGGAATCACTCACGGAACACTGGAGTATCATCGTGCCACCAGTGTTGCCACGCGATCATATTCCACCACCAAGTCACCAATTCAGGAGGAAACTCATAATTATGAGAAAACCCCCTTTGTGAGATTCGAACCCAGGACCTTATGGCCCCCTTAAGTCTTATCTCACCACCAAGATACCACTAGGCTATAATGCCTTTGGTACATATTTTTTTTTTGTCTCGTAATATCATGATACACATTATTTTGAATACAACTCGGTTTTCAGTTAAACTTGTATAGAAACACTGTAAAAAAAGCAAGATTGTGTATTAATTTAGATTTTGTAAAAGATATAAAATATTAGTATTAGATAAAACGCTAAATTATATGTGAAATGAAACGAAAAATGAAAATTAGAAAGGGGAGGGAGGTACCACCCTTGCCAAAGAGGAGATGGGCAAAAGTTTCAAGATGTTACTCATGTAAATAAGAGAAGATATGTTTTGTTTTTTTGGGGATACACTGTTACACTAGTGTTTATATTAAAGTATATTGTCTCTTTCATGTAGATCTATCCACAAACACAAGTTGTCTAGAAGAGGATAGTGCGAAACAAGTAGCATTTTCAGGTGAAAGTGTTGTGTCTGAAAACGAAGGGAGTTCGCGTAGTAATGTAACAGAAGATGGGAGTTGTGTTGATAAGGAGGTTGTGATGGGGAGTTTGATGACATTGAAAAGGAGTTTGGATGATCAAAGAGAGAAGGTGGTATATATGCTCGCGGTGGTTGGAGCCGAAGAGACAGGTGGTGGTGGTGGTGATGAATATGGTGGCAAAGAAGAGAAGCTAATGCAAGTGATTGAGAAGCTAAAATTGGAGTTGGAGAATGAGAAGAGAAAGAGGACTAGTTTGGAGATGGAGCTAGACTTCTTAAAGCTTCACATCACAACAAATACTTCTCATGTCTAAAACTTGTCACTTGTTCAATAAATTAAGAAAAATACACTCACCACTTATATTTGAATTTTTGTTCCCTAAACAAAGACACTTGTAGATCAATATTTATTGAAATATATATATGCATAATGCTAGTGGTATAAATAATGTATCAGCAGCAGATCAGATTCTAATGAGCTAAACTGTGACCTATTAACAATTTAACTAATTAACAGACAAATACATTACTACCATGCCTCGATTCATCAAGGATGCACCAAATGTAATCATATCATACCTACCTGAGCAGGAAACCTCGATTCGCCTTTGCATTTCTTGTCCTCCACACAACCTTCTTTCTCTTTTTACTTGCATCATGAAAAAATTGCACTGTTGACAAATATATAAAGACCCAATACCAATCAAAATTCAAAATTGAAATGCAGTAAACCAGAGGATTTGGGGTGGATATGATCTTCACCTTGAAAGCTTCACTATCAAAAAGAGCGGGACCTCCATCATTCAATCCTCTGTCGTCTTTACTCACATCAGAATTGCTACCATCCCACTCCATAAAAAGCAAAGCAGTTATTCAGAAACAATCACAGTCATTTGACATTATAATCTCTACAGTTCTGACCTACATAACTTAACTTCTTACCACATTTTCTTCAAATTTGTACAATGTTGTCATAAATAACTCATCGTCAGTTGATCTAAAACAAAAATCAGTTACAACAAAAGAAAAGGGGAAAAAAGTCGATGCAGATCGACGAAACCCTAACCTGATTCGTGAAGATTTCTACTGAAGATGAAGACAAGTTGATGCAGATATCAAGGCTACCCTAATTAAAACCTGCAACGTTGGTCATCCACCGATCTACAAACAACCCGAAGAAATTGCATCTTAGAGAATCCCAGAAGAATAAGACGATTAGTAAGAAAGTGCTAATGACGACGGACTAAGAAAAAGAAGCAGAGCCAGAGAATAGGTGAACCTGAAAAGGAAGTGGAAGCCATTATTTTTTGTTGACGGAAGGTTGGAAGGGAAAGCGATGGTGGTGGACATCTGGTAACCTCTACCTAGTCCTAGAGGGGAGTTGTAGATGAGTGCAAGATGCAGAAAGCAAATCCAAGTGTTTCTCAGGTGAAAAACTAGGCTGGTTGTAGTGGTGGGTATATGATATGGGTCAAAAGACAAGACCCATTTTACTCGCTTACCACAAGCATAGATCAGATTTCGGATCACATTCTACAAAAGGTCAAGATGTCGATCCTAAGTTTTGTTATATGTAAAAGCTACTTTAAAAGAAAACAAAACAACTAGACACAGATTGTAGAAAACAACCTAATTTACTCAAAGTATTGAATTGTGCATTTTTGTTATAAAAAGTAAACCAACAAGTTCTTATTTAGCAAATTTCCAAGATGATGATGAAGTAGCAGACGATTGTAGAATCCTCTGCAGCCATTTTTACTTTGTTGACCAGTTCCTCGAGATCAAGCATGGCAGCCTCTAGCGTGTCTTCATGCATTACATTCAAGTCTCTTTTTTTAACCTCCTCTGCTGCTGCTGCTGCTGCTTTTCTCTTTTCCACACGCATACTCGAAACACTCTCAGAAGAATCCACTAAACCACAATCCATTTTCACATTTTCATTCTGCTCACTATCTCTATCTCCCTCTGTCGGTATACCAGTGGTGGAAGATGCATTCACCGGTCCATCAGCTACTGCTTCCAAATCCATGGCTGAAACATATGTACACTTTGTTCAACTAAATATTATAATAAATATTACCAACTTCCAACAAAGTATATACTAAAATAATTTATCCCTTCCCATTTATACAAACCTGTGATTATACACTGTAAAGATGACAACTAAAAGTAAATTTAATGTTAGAAAATATTTTCTAGACAAAAAACATCACTCAACTTAAAAATTACAAAGACAAGTGTATCTGCTTTACCTTGCTTTGTTGGGAGAATTAGTTCTGCGTCACATAAAGTCTGACCTTCCTGCAATGCATGTAGCAATATTAATATCACCTTTAAAGAAAATAATAAAAAGCAAACAAAACGGGATGTTATAGTTAAAATGCAGGTTTTATCATTATTGAAAACCTGATCTACATCCAGAAGATTAATCCATCCAGCCTTTATTATCACATTGGAACATAAGTTACTATAGCGCCAACTACATATATTAAGTACGCATATCAACAAATGACAACTCTTGGACACTTCATGCCATAATTCAATTTCAGACTAAGCATTATACCAAGACGCATAATCTCGCTATGTGGCATTGATGCATGGTTGTATGAACCCATGCCACAATATCAAACATATTAGGTAAGTAAACTCACAAAAATTGGGTTGTTAGTATGCCTCTTAACACACAATGCCTAATCTGTTAAAAACTTATAAGAAAAAAAGGAACAAAAGAGAGAAAGAAAAGGTACCACGATATGAAATGTCCAGCCTTTTGTTTCGGACCAGTCTAAGCATGGGCGTAAATCCTCGCAGGAGGCTTCAAGCTTCCCCTCTTCCCCTTCTTTCCCTTGTCCTACCGGAGGCCTTGGCAACTCAATCTACACAAAATTGTAAACACATATCACAACAAGGTAACTATTAACACATGCATATAGAATGGGTTACAATTCTTTCTTGCAAAATTTAGTCAATCGAATTGACAAGCTAACGCATTCAACATTATGGAAATACATAACAAGTTAACGGAATGACAACATGACTTGTACTATATAAAAGCAGATAAAGCATATATGTGAGCCTCCATAGAGGACATCCATGAATTTATTGAAGACAGACTTCATTTTATATTGGCTTAGATTTTTGTGGGATCTTTTTACATTAGGAATTAAAAAGAGTTTCATTCAGAAAAGATAAATACAAAGATACATATGGAAAGAATGTTACAAATGTCATGGAATGAAGAAAAGGAAACATAATTAAAAAAAAAAAAAAGACCTTGATATAAATTCGTAGTAGTACCTGAACCTTGTCGTCACTCAATACTTTGATAATCCTTGCCGACCAATAACAATCATCTTTAGACCAATCTACCATATTCCCAACCTTCCATGTACCATCAATGACAACACATGGTTTTGAAATTGAGTTGTCAGGTGGCATATTATCTTTGTAATAGATTACAGGGTATTGAGGTCGCACCATCAGCTGCCTTTTAATATGCTTTGACTTCCTGCCATAGGGAGGCATTTGATATATCTTAACCCAGCTTGGATCTGAAAAAAGCATTTAAACTAAATGAAGTGGATCTAATGGTAGCGAAATAAATAATAACCACCCGCAATGTCGTAACAATTTATGCAACTAATGTCATCTAGAAGCATAGAATATGTATATTCACCATGAAATTAAATAAAAACTAGTACAACAGAGCACATAAGTTGCATGTGAAAAAGAATTATCTAAAACTGATGACAACCCTATAATCTCTCTGTATCAGCAGCATTGCTTTATACATGATATATCTAGTTAGTTAGTTAGTTAACTCACCTTCCAATTCAAAATCGATGTACTCGAGAAAAATCTTGTTCCTTTTCAATTGGATATCGCCGATCTGTTGAGCATGGCAAAAGAGAATTCAGATTTTCTACTGTTGAGGTAGCTACTTATATGATGACATGACATGACATGACATGACATGAATGCTTAGTGACAAAATGAATGAATGAATGTATGCTTCTCCATAGGCTTAAAAGCTAAAAGGGTGGTTAATTAAGAGCATAGAGTAGTATTTTGTTACAAGCTAAACATTTATGATTTATTAAAGCAGTAAGTAGATGAGATGAAGTAGGAGTAGGGTACCTTGCATCGGAACCAGGCACCACGAAATCCTTCCTCAAATGTTCTCATTTCGGCCAGTTGGCCAACTTTGAAGTTTGGCTTCTCCTCCTCCTCCTCCTCCATTGTGCAGTGCAATTTCCTGACCAATCATAATAACAAAAACTATGAAATGGAATTGAAAAATGAAGGAATCGGATTTGGAATTTAAACATTCCAATACGAATTGAAATTTTAGAATCTCAATTCCATTCTTGATGTGTTTGGGAGACAAATGAATTGGAATTGGAATTGGAATGGGAATTTATCACCCAACCCCCCACCACCACACCTCCCTTACCATTGCCCTGACCCGCACCGCTACCCCTGGCTGGGTCAAATCGTGACGGCCCAGTCAGTGGTGATTCGGGTCAGGCTGGGACGATGGAAATTGACGTCTAAAGTCCCGATTCCTTCAATTCCCAATTCCTACGCAAATTCCAATTCCAATTCCAATTAAATTTCCATTTCGTTCCACGCACCCTATAGGAGGTGTGAAATTGCATAATTTCAATTTTAATTCCAATGTTTTGAAGTAGTTTCATTCCAATATACAGCAATTATCTATGAATCACATAATAATTAATATAGACATTCAATGCAAGCAAATCGATCATAGCTTACAAATGATAACTAACTATGAACAATCTCAATTTATATAGGGCCATTAAACAAGAAAATGATCAACAACGAAGAAATCAAACCTTCAAGTTTGGGTTTATGATCCGTCCGTACCACTCGTTTCCATCTACTGAACCAGACCAGTTGTATATTATTGGTCCACCAACTTCACATGTTTGCTTTTCACTTTGACTGCTTCTTTGTTTGTTATATAACTGTGAAATGACCAGACCATCCTTAGTATTTAAAATAATTATAAATGTTAAAACTAAAAAGTAAAAACAAAAACAACATGCGAAATTTTTTATGTCTTATGGGCATTAAACAACACGTGGCACGTAGGTTTTACATGATGCTTGAAATAAAAAACGGGTTAAAAATTTCAAGTCCTTCCAATCATTTAATATTAATTATTTCTTTTATATTGAAAAGATGAAACATGATTGGCCCATCCATTTTTTTCACACAATGGAATATTTCCGGGCCCTAAAAAAACGCCCTAAGTAACTTGGAAGCGGGCAATGTGTGATTCAGGTGGGCGTTGAAATAAGGCAAAAACGATCAATTCTTTTACCGTTACACATGGTCTAACAATTAAAAGTTGAGCCCAATACCCATTTATACCTATATATAAGGTCTAAAAGTATTCACATCAGCTTCCCCATCCTCTATTTACTCACAACCAATCACAACCACATATTACATTAAAAATCATTACAGTTTCTCTCTCCCCCACTCACAGAAAAAATAGGGGGAGCTGCTATGAATGCTCCAAGGGGCATATTTTTAAAGGCTTGGATGGGGTACATAAATTCTCAATGACGTCATTGCACGAGAGGATCAATAAACTAAATATAGAGTATCACACTGTATATTATCGCTCCCACGACAACGCGCGGGCTTCCTAAATAATAATAATAATAATAATAATAATAATAATAATAATAATAATATGATCTTAAAATTAATTATTAATTAAGTAAATTCCTTAACCTGATAAGGATCAGAATCAAAACAGAAGAAGAATTAGGTCAAACGATCAGCATGATCATCTTATTAGTTGTTAACTTGTTTATATAGGCAATTACAATCACCAACTGTCAATAACAATCTTTTCCGCCCATTCTAACAGCTAACAAACAACTAACACTATTGACCCTTTGACTAAGGACTATTACACGATCAGTCCTTGTACTACTTCTATTTTATTACATTTTAGTCTCTGAACATATTATTTCATATCAATACTCCCTCCCTAAACATTTTTGTCCTCAAAAATTAAAATCTGGAAATCTGATATTCAAATTCTCAACATTTTCCCATGTGGCTTCTATGAGTGGCAGATTATCCCTTTGAACTAACACATCCACTGAAGCTTTATTTCCTCTCTTAACCAACTTCCTATTCAACACCTGCAAAGGCTTAAACAAGAATCCGGTACCTGATGGTATTGGTGTAGACTCAGTGACATTCCAATAAGCTTTCTTGAGCAAAGATACATGAAACACAAGGTGAACTTGTGCTTCATCAGGAAGGTCTAGCTTATAAGCAACTGATCCAATCTTCTCATTGATAAGGAAAGGTCCAAAAAACTTAGGACCCAATTTAATGAAATGAGAGTGCGTTAGAGAGGTTTGGCCATATGGATGAAGCTTGACATAAACACTATCACCCACTTGAAAAACCCTTTCACTTCTCCTCTTGTCTGCCACCTGTTTCATTCTGTTTTGGGCCCTTAAAAGAGAATGTCTCAGCAGTTGAATTGAGTTTTAGCTGACATTTTTTTATTGGTTTTGTTCCAAATTCTTCAGGTGTGGTGATCTTGCCTGGGATTGGAGCATCTCTTGGGAAGTTTGTAAAGAATGCTTGAATGGACAATGTGTAAAAACTGATTGCAAGTTCAATCATCCGCCACACAGAGTGTAAAAACTGTTTGCAGCAGGTATTCTTAAGAAAAAAAAAGTGCTATTTCGAATTCCCTTTTACTCAATTATTCATTTGTTTGCTATCTTTTTCTTTATTTGAATTTTTAATTAAGCTTGGAGTTCCTATCAAAACAACCATTTCAGCCAATGTTTTTGAAGAGGCGTTAAATGGAACCATCACCATCAAAGCCCTTCCGTTAGGAACTTCAGTTAGTGGAAAGGTGTGTTTTTATGTGTTGAAAAATCATATTTTTATCAAATGTGTTACATAATGTTTATCAGGAATCGATTCTTCTATGAAGTCTTTTGATCCAAACATTTGAAAAACAGTAAGCATCCCTCTCTATATGTCGGGCGCTTGTGTTGCTAATTTGAAGCATTATGTATTAATATGTTTGATGTTATAGCTTGCCATGTTGCTTTATATTTGTAATGTGGTTGATTATATGTAGTTCTTTCCTACTTCTAATTTTGTTTAACTCATTTGGCGGCTTTAGATATGTTTTGGTTGATCATGGAATAATTGTTATGTCGTCGTTTGTTTCTACATGCCTTATTTTTTGTTGTGTTATGTTGGTACGCGTTCGAACGTTTATGGACATACTTATTTTTGTTGGTTGAATGTGCAGCGGTTATTCGAATGATTGATATTGTTTTTTTTTTGGCAGGCGGTTTTATAAGTTAGGGCCTGCCCCAAGATCTTGGGTGGATGAAAAGTTGTAAGGTTACTTATTAGAGTGAAGGGTTTTGTATAAAATTAATTTATGTATATTTGCTCATAATGCTTTACTATATGTGTGTGCAATGGGGTTGATGAGGAGAAAGGAAGTGAAATTGAGCTACAATCCATCTGTTTGAGGTGGATGATTAAACAAATTGAAGGTTTATGATCATACACTAGCTATTTTGAAGCCTGGTTAGTATCTACTAAAGTTAAAATCTAGCTTCTTTTATGTGTTTTTAACTTGAAAGAAGAAGAAGAAATAAATGAAATTGCGAGTTCATAGAGATGATTGTTATAACATCATTTTATGCGATTACCTTATTGCCACATAGATTAATCATCTCATGTGTAATTCTCATACTAACATCATTCATTCACATCATTTACACATAACAACTTACCTTATGATGTTCCTTCATACAATTTCATTCATAAGCCTTAACTAGCATTTCATCAAACACTTAGTAGGCATCATTTATAACATCAAAAATTTGTAGTTAGAACATACCATGAGTTCATCAATTTCACATAATTCATTATTCCATAAGAAGGGTAGCATTTAGCCTGTCTTATAGCCATTCAATCATACAATTTCATCATCAAATCACTATCTTAATGTGGGTTTCCACCAAAGGGCCATAACCCATATTTTTCACATAATCATCTTTCACATTTTATAACAATCATCTCTATGAATTGTTATTCCTAACCAAATTAAGCATTATTAAGGTTCCCTAAGGCTAGAGGAACCTCTATTAATCATTAACTCCACGATTTTGCCAAAACCCCCAAATTCAACATTATCATAATCTTAGAAAACCCCATAAAATGGAAAACCAAGGTTACCTCTTGGTTTGTTGAAGCTAGATGATTAATAATCCTTCAACATGCACGAATTTAGGGCTCCCATGGCTTGGATTTGAGCAAGACTTGAGTGTTTAGGGTTTATATATGTTGGAGCTTGAAGATGCTGTGAAATTTTTGACCAACACACCTTATGTGTGTGTTTATCTTTTAACTATAATATTAACGCCCATGTTTGCCCATTTTATACCTTTCACCCCTCCATGATCTAATAACACCAAACACACTTAACTTGGTTAAATGTTAGTGGGTTATTTGTCCTCTTTTAACTAACTTCACTAACGTAGTTATATTTCTTCTAGAAATACAACCCTCATTTTTACCGTATTCCTGTTTTATTATTTGCTAGTCACTTGTAATGATGTAATTAGTCAAATTGGATATTTGGGGCCTTACAAGTCTACCCCCATTAAACAGGTTTCGCCCCTCGAAACCTTTGTTTTTTGTTTTGTATTTCTTGACTCTACGCTCAGAAATTTTATTTTCAATCATCAATTGAACATCATTCACTATAATTCAATCTGGTCCACTACCCTATAGATAGTAACCTACATATAGGGCTCGCGACCCCATTTACCCGGCTTTAGCATTATAAGTTTGCTAACTTAAGTTTCTTATTTAGCTTAGCAAGAGTCCCTCGACTCTTTTGTTTATATAGACATCATTTTTGTTATGTCCATCAATTCTTCCCATTTCTACATGATCATTCTCTTTTCCCTTGGGGCTATTTCATTTATAGCACCCAACTGGAATTTTCCGTGGTACTATTTTCTTTTGCTATCTTTCATGTGGGCGTTTAGATCATAAGATCATTTTCCCCTACCTACCGGCCTATGTGAAGACGGTTTTTGTGTCTAACAACCCATTTTCCATTATTAACATCCCAAGGATGTAACATTCTGTATGTCATTTTTACACACTTTCTAGTAGGGCGTCAATTCACCCCTACTTCTATAATTACTATACATATATTTACTAACACATGTATAGGTGATTATCAACACACATTTTCTTTATTTAGCATGAGAGTCATACTTGACTACCACGCCTTATCTATTTTCCTTTCTCTTCTATATTCGGTTTTTAACGACCATGGTTCTAACACTGTGACCGTTTTCCTTCTATTTCAGCCTTACTAACTATGATCATAAAACTACAATCTTTTCTTTCTATCTTCTTCTTTACTAATCGTAATCATAAGATTCTTGATCGTTTTCTTTTCTACTTTCGGTTTTACTAATCATGATCACAAGATCATAATCATTATTCTTTTCTGCCTTCAGCTTTATTGACCATGATTACAAAACCATGACCATTTTCTTTTCTACTTTCGCTTTATTGATCATGATCACAAGATCATAATCATTTTCCTTTCTATTTTCAGAAAGAATCCTTACATCCCATTTTAACCTTTATAATAGTTGCTTATAGTTCATAATGCTAACTATATTCTTCTTTGCTTCGTGTAACTTTAAATCATCAATCCTAAACGGCTTAGAGGTTTTCATGTGTGTACTTAGACTCCACACGCTACCATTTTTATTCAATATTCAGCCCTATGGTCCCTACGAGAGCACTAGACTTCATGCGTGACCATTTCAATTCAGTATTCAACTTTAGGTTGTTATGTGAGCACTTAGACTCCGCGTGTAACAATTTTCACTTCAGTATTCAGCCTTAGGGTTTCCACGTGAGAAATTTGACTCCACGTATAACCATTTCAATTTCAGTATTCAGCTTTAAGTTTTCACGTGAGCACTTGGACTCCACGTGTAACAATTTTCACTTTAGTATTCAGCCTTAGGGTTTCCACGTGAGCAATTTGACTCCATGTGTAACCATTTCAATTTCAATTTCAGTATTCAGCTTTAGGGTCAACCGCCCTTGTCGGGTGTCACACCACGACAACGGCGGAAACACGTGGCGTGGGCTCGAAAGAGAAATGTTTCATAGCCAAGATTTAACCAAACACATACTTTAGAAAATAAATATTCATTAGACGACGGATAATATTTTGTTTAAGTACATGTCCCAAAATGTAGTTTTTAACAAAATAAGGATTTTCCACTATTTCCCAATACCACAGGAAATAGTAGTAAATCCTTAGCAAAAGTCCGTCTTGTCTTTAGATAGCCCGCCCTAGCCATTCACGCCTCCAACATCCTTAATTACCTGAAAGATATGTTAGGGAAAACGTCAATATAAAAATATATTGGTGAGTTTCACAGGTTTTGACACAAACAAAATACCATTTATTTGTAAACAAGTGCGCATAACAGAATAAGAAATGTGCTACATATGCTATTAGGGTTGCAAGTCCTAATACTAGTGGAATCCCCATGAGCCCGTAACCAAACCAGACTACTTACTTTTGCCCCGCAAGTTGTTTAGAGGAACAACTTAATTTTAGAATATCAATCGCACCCCTTGGTCCTTCCGAGTTGACGCTAATCAACCAGGGTGGGTCTCGTCACGATCCAATAGTACTATTCGTATATTCTATGGCTACATCACTTTGTATAAATGGTTACAGTTAACTGCGGAGACTGCACGTCCCTCTAGACTTTACCGTTACCCATGTGTTCCATCTTATGTACCATTTCACATGTTACCGCACGTTTCATGCTTACTTACTTCCATATCTTTCCCCCAAGTTTAAAAACAGTAAAACGTAAAAGGGGCCGTGAAAACTCACCTTGAAGTCCGTGCAAAAGCTAGCAAATAAAAGTCCGTGAATAGTAAAGGTCCAACCTACTTGTGTCCTAAATCATAAAAGAGACACCTTAAGGCCTATGAAACGTACTCTAGTGTATGCGTTGGTTACGACCACGTCATCCCACTAGTTAGTTACTCGTTTCACGTTTGTTACGACACGCCGACCCGTTGGTGATATATTTCCGACATTTGAAAAAGAAATATATTTGTCCAAGTATATATAATCACTTTATCGTGTATAAAACCATATTCATGTATCCAAATACTTATAAGTATTTGGCACTTGGCTCGAAGTGTAGTTAAATATATATTTAACTCCATATAATTCATTTTTGACACTCTACTTCAAATAAGTTCATCATGAGTCATGTAAAAATTAATTTATACTTTTACATGTATATTTCCTATGACGAGTTCGAGTTATATAAAATACGAAAATACAGTCTTGGTTTTCTTGATAAAAATATATATTTAACTCTTTAACACATGAAGAACTTTTATATATAAAATACCAAATTTATATACTTTTAATTCCACACAAACTCGTATGCATTAATATTTACTTAGACTCAATATGAGCTAATATTTATTCAACACTCACATGACACTTACACAACACATATTTCACCATTTCTATACTCACTAAACAGTCTTCACCTATACATATTACACTACGTACACCATGCACACACATTACACCCATCTTGTAATTAATTCACACACACACATACACTTAGTACACACACTAAACTCACACAACACCACGTACACACACAAAACAATATGCATACACACATGAACTTTCATGCACACACACTACACCTTAATACACACACCTGAAACTACACACTTTGCACATACACAAACACACACGGCACACACTACACCTACTCGACACATCCTCGTACTTGTACTTGTTACGAAGTTTGTCGGTGAAACAAACGGAACAAGATAATTTAATTCGGGTCGCAACCGTAACAAACCGAAACCAGGTTCAAATGAAAAGAAGGGGGTTAGATTGCTACCTTACGTTGCGAAAGAGGACGCGGTTGTGGTTTCCTAAGATGAAGGTGGCTTAGGCGGTCCTTAAGATTTTCCGAAGCGGCGGCGTTCAAAGCTAAACCTTGCTTGGACTCGTGGTGTGTATATTGTGTGTGCGATCCGTGGATGAAGGTGACCGTGAGGTCTCACCACCCTTGGATATTTCTTGATTATGGGGTTGCTTGAGGATGTGTTCTGGTGGTACAAGGGTGGGTTTGGTTTGGGTGATGTGTGTACAACCGAGAGAGAGATAGGTAAGAGTTTTGTGTTGTGTGTGAGTGTCCTCAAGTTTAGGACAAGGTGGGTTTAAATAGGGTGGCCTTATGGGTTTAGTCCAACCAACCAGTAACCAGAAGGTTAGAGTTTTCTTGTGAAATTTTGGTTAGATGCCAATGGTAGATATTGGTTCTTAAGCCGATCCTGAAAGTTGGTTGGCCAAGGCTATGATGGTGTCTTGTACTATTATAGAAGTTTGTATGGAGATGATGAGTTATATAAAAAGATAATGTTGAGCATGCACATGCGATGGATTGTAAGTATGATTGACTAGCCACTGCCATGCTTGGTATTGTCAGAAAGAAAGAAGGGAAAGAATGTAGTGAAGGACATGGTATACAATTTTTCTTTATATATATATTCTAACCATGCGTGGAATGATTTGATTGTTCACAACTTGAACTCACTTTCTTCTCTTTTCTAGGGGTAGGTTGGCGGCTCCAAGAGAAAGAAAGGTGGCGCATGGGTTTTACTTAGATTAGATGTGTTTGTACTTGTTGTCCAAGGTTGCAAGTTATCAATCAACAAGGGAGTTTGTATTGGACAACACAGTCTAAGCTTTGAAATGGGTGCTGGATCGATGTTTGTGTTGGCAAGACTCAAGAATTAGTGAAATCTTATGACTAATTAATTTTATAATGTCTTACACTAGGAAACGCAAGACTTAAGTTGTTATGCCTCGCTTTATGGTTTATCTCTAAAATGACACCATATAGATTCGTAACGATTTAAATATCGTATACGTACCGTTACTACAATTATCCTAAAAAAAATTAGGAAGTCATTCAGATTTTTGGTTTTTATGTTTTATATTATCACCAACAATCGCGTTCGTTTACTCATATAGTAGCCACATACCGGCAATTCTCATGAACAACCGGATGCGAACACAAGATACCCGGACTTTGCTAGACTTTATGGACTAAATCAGATCCAGTTAATTTTAAATTGCACAAATTAAATTATATATATTATGTACGGATTTACCTCAATTTTGCCGAATGTCACATTCTTCCCCCGTTTAAGGAGTTTCGTCCGCGAAACTCGGCCTGAGCCACGCGTTTTAGGACTTTTCCTAAACAAGGCGGGATATTTCTGCTTCATTTGATCTTCCCTTTCCCATGTGAACTCCGGTCCACGCTTTGCGTTCCAACGCACTTTCACCAACTTGATTCTGCTACGCCTAAGCTTTTGAACTTTCCAGTCCGTTACTTCTATCGGTTCTTCGATAAAACGAAGCTTATCGTCAACATGAATCTCATCAGTGGGAATGATCAAAGTTTCATCCGAGAGACACTTTTTCAAATTAGATACATGGAAAGTATCATGGACTCCACTAAGCTCTTCAGGCAACTTGAGCTTATAAGCAACGGGACCAATCCTAGCCAAGATTTCGAAAGGACCAACATATCTAGGATTTAGCTTCCCGCGCTTTCCAAAACGAACTACACGCTTCCAGGGTGAAACTTTCAAAAGGACCTTATCGCCGACTTGAAATTCCAAAGGCTTACGCCTATTATCCGCATAACTTTTCTGTCGGTCGCGAGCCGCTTTCAAACGATCTTTTATCAGAAAGATTTTGTCAGTGGTCTCTTGAATAATTTCTGGTCCGGTTAACTGCTTATCACCGACCTCTGCCCAACACAACGGAGATCTACACTTACGCCCATACAGAGCTTCGAACGGTGCAGCTTGAATACTTGAATGATAACTATTATTATATGAGAATTCAACCAGAGGCAAATGTGAATCCCAGTTACCACCAAAATCAACTGCACAGGCTCGCAACATGTCCTCCAATGTCTGAATAGTCCTTTCACTTTGACCATCCGTTTGAGGGTGATATGCTGTACTCATATCTAAGCGAGTACCCAGAGCACGTTGCAATGTTCGCCAAAATCTTGAAGTGAATCGGCTATCTCGATCCGAAATAATAGATATAGGCACTCCGTGCCTAGATACCACTTCTTTGATGTACAAACGAGCCAATTTTCCCATTCTGTCGGTTTCACGAATGGGTAAGAAATGAGCGGATTTTGTTAAACGATCAACAATTACCCAAATAGTGTCGTGACCACTTGATGTTTTGGGCAACTTTGTAATAAAATCCATAGAAATTTGCTCCCATTTCCATTCAGGAATTTCAGGTTGTTGGAGCAGTCCGGACGGCTTTTGATATTCAGCTTTTACTTTCGAGCAAGTTAAACAACGAGCCACATAAGCTGCAATATCTCGTTTAAAGTATGGCCACCAATAAAATTCCTTCAGATCTTTGAACATTTTATCAGTGCCTGGATGAATCGAATACCTTGACTTGTGAGCCTCGTCCAAAACTAACTCACGCAGGCCCCCATAGAGAGGTACCCAAACTCGATCCATAAAATACAAAGTTCCATCCGTCTTAGATACCAACGAATCAACCATACCGCGAAGATTTTCCTTCTTCACGTTTTCAGGTTTTAGCGCGTTACTTTGGGCTTCACGAATACGATCAGTCAAATTGGTATGGATCGTCAAGCCCAATGCACGAACACGTAACGGCTTGGCCCTTTCTTTCCGACTTAAAGCATCCGCTACAACGTTTGCCTTGCCAGGATGGTACTTAATTTCACAATCATAATCATTTAACAATTCCACCCAACGTCTTTGCCTCATATTTAACTCCTTTTGATCAAAGATATGTTGCAAAGACTTATGATCAGTGAAAATCGTGCATTTAGTACCATAGAGGTAATGCCTCCAAATTTTCAGAGCAAAAACCACGGCACCAAGTTCCAGATCATGTGTCGTGTAATTTTTCTCATGAACTTTCAATTGTCTAGAAGCATAAGCGATTACCTTATCACGTTGCATCAACACGCAACCCAAACCTTGATGCGAGGCATCACAGTATACCACAAAATCTTTTGTACCTTCAGGTAGGGAAAGAATTGGAGCTTCACATAACTTTTGCTTCAACAATTGGAAAGCTGACTCCTGTTTATCGGTCCATTCAAACTTCTTGTCTTTCTGGGTTAGCATCGTCAACGATTGTGCTATCTTAGAAAAATTCTCAATGAATCTTCTATAATAACCCGCAAGACCAAGAAATTGACGCACCTCGGTAGGGGTCTTTGGTGCTTCCCAATTTTTAATCGCTTCAATTTTTGCAGGATCGACATGTATACCCTTCTCATTAACAACATGGCCCAAAAAGTGGACTTCTCGAATCCAAAAGTCACACTTAGAGAATTTGGCATACAACTTTTCATTCTGCAAGAGCTCGAGAATTAACCTTAGGTGATTTTCATGCTCCTTTTTGGTTCGTGAATAAATAAGAATATCATCAATGAATACGATCACGAATTTGTCCAAATAAGGTTTGCACACCCGGTTCATCAAATCCATGAAGACAGCAGGAGCATTCGTTAGTCCAAAAGGCATGACAAGAAACTCATAGTGACCATAGCGAGTTCGGAATGCAGTCTTCGGTATATCTTCTTCCTGAATACGTAACTGATGATACCCGGACCTTAGGTCGATTTTAGAGTAATAACTAGAACCTTGAAGTTGGTCGAACAAATCATCGATTCTAGGCAAGGGATAACGATTCTTGATGGTAAGCTTGTTTAACTCACGATAGTCGATACACATGCGAAACGTACCATCTTTCTTCTTAACGAACAAGACCGGCGCTCCCCAAGGAGAGAAGCTTGGTCGAATGAAACCCTTGTCCAACAATTCTTGCAGCTGATTGGACAGTTCTTGCATTTCGGAGGGAGCTAAACGATATGGCGATCGCGCCACAGGAGCAGCTCCAGGAATAAAATCAATACGAAACTCGACTTGTCGGGGAGGCGGCAATCCCGGCAAATCTTCAGGGAAAACTTCAGGAAAATCCCTTACCACGGGAATATCTTCAAGCTTACGCTCTTTGGACTTCTTATCAACAACATGCGCTAAGAATGCATAATAGCCTTTCCGCAAGCACTTCTGGGCCTTCATGCAAGTAATGATTCGCAAAGGCGTTCCACGCCTTTCCCCTTGAATAAAGAGAACTTCACCATTCACTAGAGGGATTCGAATTAACTTTTCGTCGCATACCACGACCGCACGGTTTGATGATAACCAATCCATACCAATAACGATATCGAAGCTACCCAAGACGATCGGTAAAAGATCAATGCTAAACTCATGCCCACAAAGACCCAATTTACAATCTTTCGCTACTTCATCCGTTTCTAGAGTTTTACCATTGGCCAATTCTATGGAGTAAGGTGTTTCTAGTTTACTAGTCTTTAAACCAAGAGAGCGCTTGAAATCAATAGACACAAAACTAAAATCGGCTCCGGTATCGAATAGAATAGAAGCATAGTGATTGTTAAGGAGGAACGTACCGGTGACAACATTGGGATCCTGACGTGCTTCACCGGCACCGATAACAAAGGCTCTTCCTTGGGCTTGATTTCTGATCTTTGGGCAATTCTTCCTCCAATGGTCAGTGGATCCACATTCATAGCATGGACGCTTGTCACTAGGAACCACAGGCGTTCCTGTATAACATTTCTCACCACTGTGACCAACCCTTTTGCATTTCCAGCAAACAGTTAGATTTCCGCCACCATTACCTTGTGGATTTTGCCTTTTACCACCGTTTTGAGTAGTGGCAACAAAACCTTTGCCCTTTCGATTAGATCCATATTTATTACCAGTAGAGTTGTGGTTCTTGTTCCCAGAAAACTTTCTTTTACGGCCAGATGACTGACCTTCAACCACAGTATTCTTAATTTCAGAAACTTTCATCTCCGAAACTTTACCACCAGTAGCCTTTTTCGACAGCGTGCCAATACGGATAGCATCCTCTGTCAGGCTGGGAGCAAGATCAATCGCTTCACGCAGAGTAGTAGGCTTTGATGAAGACACCATGCCACGAATTTGAGGAGCCAGACCATAAAGATACCTCTCAATTTTCTTTGACTCGGGAGTGACAAGACGGGGTACCAAACGAGAAAGGTCATGGAATCGGGAGGTATATGTAGCAATATCCGCTCCGATCATGGAAAGATTCCAGAATTCAGTTTCCAATTTTTGAATTTCGCTAGCTGGACAATATTCTCTGATCATTAATTCCTTGAAATCCGACCATGAAAGAGCATAGGCTACTTCATCGCCCATAGATTGCACTTGACTGTTCCACCAAGTCAGTGCGTTGTCCAGGAAAAGGTTCGTAGCGTACATGACTTTTTGCTCATCAGTACACTTGCTGATACGAATCACAGCTTCAGTTTTCTCAAACCATTTCAGAAGACCAACGGATCCTTCAGTGCCGTTGAAGTTGATCGGCTTGCAATCAAGGAACATTTTGAAAGTACAGGGGGGAACAGGATTGCCAGATTCTGTAACATCACACAATAATGTCACCACAAGATAAGTCAATTTGGGTCTTAACCCACATATAAGACATATCAGTGTTGTATACCTGACGTAGATCTTTCGCGATTATTGTCACCTCGGCTACCAGTTCCGCCAGAGCCCCCGCTTGGATCGGTACGGTTGGCCTCGAACTGGGCCAGGGCGGTAGCAATTCTGTCAGCAATCAATTGGTCTAGTTGTGCCTGAGAAGTAGGCAACTGGTCTTGTGGTGTCTTTCTTGTCTTAGGCGGCATTTTATACTTCAATATCAAATATCAAAGAATGATTAGACATATATTTAACCAATATTGTCATGCACGTCATACTATTAAAACAAACATCCCACAAGATTTGCAACTCATCACCATATAATCACCACAACAGAATATGATAATCACAAGGAAAGAGTGAATAATAGTTGTAATCATAACAATAATAATAACCATAACGAAAGATAACCACAATACAACAATATATTTTACCATAATACATCATGATTTTCATTCATTTTCATTCATAACGATTACATCATTTGTTCGTACATAACAAAAGGTGGGGATATCTATTCCCACATACATCATTTGAAAATAACAAAACATCATAACATACTACGCTAGTCATAACCAGTCTAGCTAGGTAAAATACAAAAGATACAACATCCATCACTACTACAACCATCTCTAGCAGCTACCACGATCCACCATCCACTAGAAACTCAACTAAGGCTGCGAAGGAGGCCGAGGAGCGTACTGTGGAGCGTTGAGCTGAATGGCTGCATCCATGGCGGCAATGTGATCATAAATTCGCTGGGCGCGATTCATATGCTCACCAAAAGGAAGACCACGTAAGCTATCCATGCGAAGTAGATCATCAGCGATGCGAGTCAGCATAGAGTTCGTCTCTATGATGCGTGCCCAAACGGACCGCATCTGTGCATTGATGTGTCGTAAAACACATCTAATTTCCTATGTATTTTGTAGTCATTTTCTGGTCTTTTAATAGTATTTTTATTAGTTTTAGTCTTGTACCGTTCTATTTTATTTAGTATAGGTTTTTATTATATTTTTATTAGTTTTGTGTCATTTTTAGTATTTATGTATTTATTTTATATTTTGTAGGTGTTCATGGATATTGGAGCGTAGACGAGAAACTTTGGTTGAGTCAAGAACACCCGAGTCAGAAGCTTAGTATATAATAATAATAATAATAATAGTAATAATAATAATAATAATAATAAAATAGAAAAGAAATTGCTTGGGCCGTAGCCCAAGCCAACCTAAACAAAGCAATAATAATAGAAATCGGCCCAAGCCAAACTAAAAAAAAAGGCGGTGCACATGCCTGGAAAGTAAATGGATATTTATATGTTTGACGGCAGCATTGATTGGGTTTCGAAGATTATTATTTAATTCGACTTCGACAAACATTCAACGGAAGCGCAGAAGCTTTAAGCGACCAGAAGGGCTTTGGAGGAAAGAAGCTCCCGGGCACGTTAAAGATTAATATTCAAGGAATCTCGGATTTGGTTTAGTTTTCGCTTTATATTTTTACAGACATGATCAACACTATTTTTATTTTGTGATGATGTTTTTAAATATTATGAGTAGCTAAAACTTTTATTGGTGACTTGGGATGATGAACTAGATTATGGTTTTTAGTTAAAGACTTATGTTTTTCGTTTTGGATGTATTGGGTTACATGATTTAATTTTTATGTTTGATTTTGAATATTTGTGTGCTGACGCTTTTTGATTTGATTACCTGTTTGTTGGTTTTGATGTTCTAGGCATATAGGAATATCCCCTAGATCAAGAAATCATTCTAGTTTGATTAACTTTTGTTATCGAGCTAGTTCTTGCAGTTAGGAATGGCGCAAGTTTAACAGGTTTTTAAAGTCAGATAGCTAAGGTGTGCAATCCCTTCCCGAAGGTTAGGAATATAATTCGGGATTGCTAGGTTGACTAACTAGGCATTGTTTGGTAGTTTGGTTATCGCTGGGGCGAGACCGGTTACTTATTCGTGTTTAGAGTTTTCCTAGGATTTCATTCGTATTAGTTAAGTCTGCTTCACAGTTTGGGAGTTTTCGATCCAATAGTGGTTGATTAAAGGATTACTGTGGGATTTGGTTTCGCTGGGGCGATCCACTTTCATTTTAGCATCTCAATACTTGTCCCGCCTTGAGTCTAGTCGACTATCCTTGACAGGAGGTTTATTAGGTGAGAACAGGGTCTCCAACCGGATTACATTAGTCAGCTTTTATAACCAGAGTCTAGGGATTCAACCCAGGTTACCAGCCTTCTTCCTATCTGATTTCTCCAGTTCCTTAAGTTCGTATTAGTTGCCGAGTTAAGTTTAATCTATTTAGTTTAATTAAGTTTATAATTTTTAGTTTAACCCCCAAATATAAGTATTTATTTATTTAGGCTAGTATTCGGTAGAGGTTGTGATCTAGAGTTGCATTCGCGTCTTTGGGTTCGATACTCGGTCTTATCTTTTTACTGCTTTTCGACCGGTACACTTGCCGTGCGTGTGTAGTTTTTAGGTGAGTCGTTTTAATTAAAGCTTGTGTTATTTTTATATATACATTTACACACATCAAGTTTTTGGCGCCGTTGCCGGGGACGCAATTGGCACTCTTGAGAATTAGCTGATCCGTTTCTGGTCTACTATTTTGTGAATAATTTTTGCTTTTATTTTTTTTTCTTATTGTTATTATTTTTTATTCGTAATATATAAATTTTTTATCATGTGCGAGATCTGCGGAGGACCCCACTTTACCATAAAATGCCCTCATTCATATTCATCGGGGTATTCCACGGATTATTATTCTAACACATATTTGCAGCCGCGGCCATATCAGTCATACCAGCCTTCATACCCACAGGCAAACCGGTGGTTTAACCCTGCAACATCTGAGTCACTAGATAGAATAAAAAGTCGGCTTGATCGTCTACAAGATGAGATGTATGAGGAAAGGCATGGTGGTAGCTCGTCAGAGTATCCACCTAGCCAATATTTGTATCCACATCCCGATTATCGGGATGTCTCATCTCACACTAGACCCGATCTTGCCGCCTTCCTTGCTAATCAACAGCTCATGCTCGAGGATATGGATTCTTTGCTATCCAAGCGCACCGGCTATTTGAGGGAACAAGATGCGGCACTTAAGAGGCTAGAGGCTCAGGTAGATGAACTGAAGACCATAATGGACGTTGAAGTCCCACCTCCAGTTCAGCAGGTTTATTTCACAAATGATGACCCAGACGAGATGGTAACATTTACATTACCTGTTTGCATTAGGCCCGTTGCTGAAACTGTTTGTCGTTACTCATCTGATTCTGTGCATGATTTAACAGACCCATATGATTCTTTACACTTGTCTTGTGAGGATGATAATTTGCAGGATTCAGGGTTAGAGCCAGAGACCATAATGGACGCCTTAGTCCCACCTTTGGTTCAGCAGGATGAGCAGCCTTGCCAGATCTCTATTTCAGCAGCATATCCTTGGGAGGCGGATGTCTGGAGTGATGATGAGGAGATAGAAAGGATAGAGTGGGACGCGTACAGGAAAGCCATGACGGAGAAGATAGAGGAGGCTGAGGAAGATATGGATTTTTTCAGAATCCATAGGCTGGCTGTTTGAGGAAGAAGTGGTGGAAGAGGAAGACACCACTGACTTGCTTGAAGAAGCAGCTGATTGGGAAGTAGAGTTTGGTGACGAGTTGGTTGATTTGTCAGCTCCAGAAGTGGACAAAGATTTTGACCCAGTAGGTGACATCGATATCTTAGAGGCATTATTGAGAGGATGTCTGACTGTGGAAATTCAGGAGTCACCAAACAAGGAAGATGAGAAAAAAAACAGTGGTGGAAGAAGAAGAACACCACAGCTGGCCCATGCAGGCATTGGATATTATACTGCTACTAGTGCCACCACCATGGCCACCACCACGGGAGAAGGCTCGCAGTTACATGACCAGAATCACATGCCACATCCACATATCAGGTTTGGTCCATGTAAGTCTAGGGATAGGTGGCCCAACCGTTTGAATTTTTCAAACGTCTTTATATTTTCACCAATTGGTTTTTGACGAACAATGGTGAACGAAAAGAATTGAACGGGTTGGACATGGGTTGGATTAAATATAAGCCACCTGATTAATACTTTGGTTTTTCCAAGTTGTAGAGTTTGTAGGTATTTTGTTTATTAATTTTAGTTTGTGTCTTTGTTTGAGTCTAAGTGTGGGATGGTCTGCATTCTTTTCATAGTGGGATCTTCTTGTCCGTACTCAATCTCCATTCGGGCGAGGTGACCCTTTAAAAATCACTTTTATAAACAGTCATCCAAACATAGTTGTTTTTTTTTCCATTTTACTTTTTGTCTTTTTAGTGTTTGTTTTGCAGGTTATTGATGCAACCGCGAATGAAATGCTACACGGTTGCTTTGCACTTGGGTGGGACAGCTCAGGACACGCTTTGCGAGGATGTTACTGCAATATTACCAGGGGAGTCTGTTCCACTTTACTCATTATATTTTTTTTTATTTTATTCTGCTTTATTTTTAGTTCCTTGTCGCTACACATTGAGGACAATGTGCAATTTTAAGTGTGGGGATGGAAACTGCGTTTTAGTATAGTTTGAGTCTATATTTCAAAAAAAAAAAAAAAAAACAGAAAAGAAAGAAAAATGTCCCTGTTTTTGTATGCCTTTAAATGGGAAATGATAGGTAAAATTAGGATTTTTGGTTTTCCAATACTATATGTATAAGATAAAAATAATAAGGTAGAGAGCATGTTGCCTGTGATGTGTTGGTAGGCCCAGCTGACTGTGATAGTTTCCCGAGTAGTGTTAGAATATATAAAATAATAATATAATCATGAAATCTTGTGGGTTCTCGCCTTAGGTTGATTGGCAAAGTTTGAAAACCGTTGATAGCATAAGAGGTACCACTATAAGTAAATGCCTATAAGTATTTTGAATCAAATGGCACACTTGATCCTTTTTATGAGAATAAATCCGGTGAAAAGTGGCGCCCGAAAAAAAAAAAAAAGAATCCACATATCCATCAATTGAGCTAGATAAAAAAAAAGAAAAAAAAATATATACCGAAGCTCATGTTGTCGCTCTTGGGGATGGTGACTCTGATTGAGACAGCCTCTGGGTTAAGTATAAAAAAATGTCTAAGCTCATAAACTTCATTCATCTTCCATCATATTTGATTCTCAATGCATAAGGTATTTATATAAAGTGGTAGATAATAATCTTTGCCTCATAAGCTTGATTCTGGATAAGATGGAGTCGAGACGCTTGAGTGTGAGACCCTTAGATGATTGAATAAAATTGAACTTAATTGATTAAACACAAAAGGGGTTTGATCAGTCGGTGGTTGGGTTTATGTGGACCACAATACCAGCAGTTGCATTTAGTATGTTGTTTTGCCTGGCTAAGTAAAAAGTATTGAAATAATTTGGAAACCGAATATCTTAGTTATGATTCCATTGCATGCTTTTTCAGGGACGAAAAAGGTTTAAGTGTGGGGATGTTTGATGTGTCGTAAAACACATCTAATTTCCTATGTATTTTGTAGTCATTTTCTGGTCTTTTAATAGTATTTTTATTAGTTTTAGTCTTGTACCGTTCTATTTTATTTAGTATAGGTTTTTATTATATTTTTATTAGTTTTGTGTCATTTTTAGTATTTATGTATTTATTTTATATTTTGTAGGTGTTCATGGATATTGGAGCGTAGACGAGAAACTTTGGTTGAGTCAAAGAACACCCGAGTCAGAAGCTTAGTATATAATAATAATAATAATAATAATAATAATAATAGTAATAATAATAATAATAATAATAAAATAGAAAAGAAATTGCTTGGGCCGTAGCCCAAGCCAACCTAAACAAAGCAATAATAATAGAAATCGGCCCAAGCCAAACTAAAAAAAAAGGCGGTGCACATGCCTGGAAAGTAAATGGATATTTATATGTTTGACGGCAGCATTGATTGGGTTTCGAAGATTATTATTTAATTCGACTTCGACAAACATTCAACGGAAGCGGCAGAAGCTTTAAGCGACCAGAAGGGCTTTGGAGGAAAGAAGCTCCCGGGCACGTTAAAGATTAATATTCAAGAATCTCGGATTTGGTTTAGTTTTCGCTTTATATTTTACAGACATGATCAACACTATTTTTATTTTGTGATGATGTTTTAAATATTATGAGTAGCTAAAACTTTTATTGGTGACTTGGGATGATGAACTAGATTATGGTTTTTAGTTAAAGACTTATGTTTTTCGTTTTGGATGTATTGGGTTACATGATTTAATTTTTATGTTTGATTTTGAATATTTGTGTGCTGACGCTTTTTGATTTGATTACCTGTTTGTTGGTTTTGATGTTCTAGGCATATAGGAATATCCCCTAGATCAAGAAATCATTCTAGTTTGATTAACTTTTGTTATCGAGCTAGTTCTTGCAGTTAGGAATGGCGCAAGTTTAACAGGTTTTTAAAGTCAGATAGCTAAGGTGTGCAATCCCTTCCCGAAGGTTAGGAATATAATTCGGGATTGCTAGGTTGACTAACTAGGCATTGTTTGTAGTTTTGTTATCGCTGGGGCGAGACCGGTTACTTATTCGTGTTTAGAGTTTTCCTAGGATTTCATTCGTATTAGTTAAGTCTGCTTCACAGTTTGGGAGTTTTCGATCCAATAGTGGTTGATTAAAGGATTACTGTGGGATTTGGTTTCGCTGGGCGATCCACTTTCATTTTAGCATCTCAATACTTGTCCCGCCTTGAGTCTAGTCGACTATCCTTGACAGGAGGTTTATTAGGTGAGAACAGGTCTCCAACCGGATTACATTAGTCAGCTTTTATAACCAGAGTCTAGGGATTCAACCCAGGTTACCAGCCTTCTTCCTATCTGATTTCTCCAGTTCTTAAGTTCGTATTAGTTGCCGAGTAAGTTTAATCTATTTAGTTTAATTAAGTTTATAATTTTTAGTTTAACCCCCAAATATAAGTATTTATTTATTTAGGCTAGTATTCGGTAGAGGTTGTGATCTAGAGTTGCATTCGCACTTTGGGTTCGATACTCGGTCCTTATCTTTTTACTGCTTTTCGACCGGTACACACTTGCCGTGCGTGTGTAGTTTTTAGGTGAGTCGTTTTAATTAAAGCTGTGTTATTTTATATATACATTTACACACATCATGCATCAACGTGGGAGACAGTGGGAAGAAAACGTCTCTGTCAGGGTCAAAAAGTCTTGCTCCAAGAGCGAGCAAAGAGGAAACAGCAAAAGCAGGCATACGTGCCGCCTCACGGGGCGGACCGGGAGAGAAGCTAACCGGTTGAGACGGACCTACCATCTCAGGGACACCATGGGTAGCAGGGACAATGGAACAACCGGACAACAGAGATAACAGGGGCAACAGGGACATCAACTGGGTCGACAACAGCCAACAGGCAATGCAGGGGA
>JAUTDX010004146.1:0-33836 GCA_030844895.1 Ambrosia x helenae
GACTCTGCATAATTTGATACCCATTTTGCATGAAATCGGTTTTTTCTATGATACGCTGAATCATCACAATTTATGGTTTACAGGAAATACAAGAAACGCTTCTCCCCGCCATCTGTACACATTACCCTCAAAAGAAAAGTCAAAAGTCAAAAGAAGCCAAGAACAATGGAGCAATTGAACAACAAGAGTAAGGTCAAAAGCCAGCCGGCTTCTGTAGCCGAAATCAAACAAACTGACAATGGCTATGCTAATACGTCAAAGGGACCAAAAACAAGATCATCATCTCCATATTCAATGGTAAGATCTAGATGTGGGAAAAGGGGATGGGCATCGCGGATTGGGCAACAGTGTGAAAAAGGGTTATATTTTTGCATGGTTCGAGTTGACCTGGGACACTTATTGTCTAAATTTTCTAACCTATTGAGGACAAACAGTGTCAAATATGGTTCCAATGACATTATTTCAATAATAACGTTATTTTTTAATAAAATGAGATGCTTTAATCCGTTTGACTGGTTTCCTAGTTGGCACGTATCGACCATTCCATGAGTAAATAGGTTCAAATTGCCACCTCTAATTTTTTTTGTTAACAAAATGACAGGAAATGAAGCAAAACTAACAATGCTAAAATTTTGAATGCAGTATCCTGATATGAAACCACCATCTTCTCCAACCCCATCTAAGCCTCAATAGTGAAGACGGGTTTCTCCATGCAGGACTCATTTTGTACTCTCCGAGTCAACTCAATATGTTCTTTTCATATATGGACTGTGGTCCGGTTAGGAGTAAAACATGGCGGTTTCTGTTAAGACCTCACATTGGAATGTAATAAATCGAGGATGGATAATTGTTATATTCGAGTTATTATAATGTGATAGTTTGTTTTGTACATCGGGTTGGTCTTTTGGTCTCTCAGCTTTTGATATTGGTCAAGTCCACAGGTTTGAAATTATTCACAGGTCTTAAAAAGACCGGTTTTAGAGGTTACATGTTAAAGTAAGCTTTGCATGGATTTCTATCATATTTGACTCATGTACATTCATCATCAATTGAACAACAAATGGCATATACCTAACTGTATATAAAAGCTTCGAATGGTTGGACAGAAAATGTTATGAGTGAATTAGGGCCATTTCGACCAGTACAAAATTAATACAAATTTTGAACCAATATCCATCTGTCTGAATGCCCATTTTGCGATGGCCTCACTGTAACCTTAAAAATAAGCCAATGATAATTCAACATTGACTGTTACTATTTCCAGAAGAAGCGTCGGGCAAAAGTGAAAATTTGGAAGACTGTAGTTTTCACTCTCTGTGATGGCACCCGGGATAAGTAGTCTACTCTGTTGTGACTGGTGAAACTGACGGTTGTTCTGGTAAAACAAGCCAAGAATTCAATGTTTCCTTCAGCACCCTTTAAAGGAGACTCTATCCATCCATTGCATTGGAAACCAACTTCTTTTACACCCTTCACAATCTTCTCACGCACTATACCAGAATAACTAACTAGTCAACACAAGGTCGTCAACAATTACTCAATTTTACATTAACTACAGGAAGTTGGCCATGTAGACGATTGGGGTTATCTTCCATGTCTAATGGCAAATAGTCATATTATAAAATGAAGGTAAATAAAAGGAAACCCTAATTGAATTGAACCTCCTAAATCCTTTTGTTCTAAGAAACAAATTACATTGTAAAGACAAGTATATATTTTTAAACCACAACTATTTAAGTGTTAAGAGATTGAGCAACACGGGTTCCGGGTCAATCCAGCCCGGCCACTTTTGAGATTTGACCCGTACCAAAAAAAATCCTGATTTGACATGTTACCCAACCAACCCAAGAAACCCTCTTTGCCTGCTTCAGTTTGTGGAAGAAACAGGAACTTGCGTAAATCAGCAACAGCAAAAAGACGGACTACACACCTCTTGGTGAACCAAGGGATCTCTCACAATTCCACCTCCTCCCACCTGTTAAAGATAATTAAAACTACCTTCAGTGATAGATGAGATAAACAAAGTGACACAACTTTTACTCGAAGTGGGCACCCAGACCCTTTTTCATACTTGTGATCTACGAGCCTCGAACTGAGGTTTAATTAATGTAATTAGTGTAGCTTCTTCTTTCATGAGGTTAACAACAGCGGGCATGACCTAACAAAATGAAGGGAATGAAACAAACATTTAAGAAATTGTCATGAATGAATTATTTTCTTTAACTATAAGTAAACACTTACTACAAGTATAGAGATGAATGAGAGATCCAAAGTCACCAAGTCAACTTTCTGAGGAAGCTCAGTGAGATATCTCAAATTGGTCCTCTCGATAACAGATACACGCTCATCTCGACGAATTTTATCTGCCACCTGTATAAAATATTAATATTAATATTAGTATCCATGTAAATCCAAACATGTTCTATTTTTCATATCTTATGTAGGAATTACTGTCCATAACCTACGTCAACACCATAAACAAAGGAGAGCACCATGCTGAAGCAAACAATCAGTAAAACCCTCGGTTGACAGCCCTGAGTCGAGAGCCACTTTCCCCAGTAACATCAACACCTAATTGTTCAATGGCAGCTTCTAATTTATGTCCTGCTCTAAAGTGAATGTCAAGAAAAGTCAAAATTAAATATATAGAAGCCAGATATCTAAATATAAAGTAAGTTGCTTGGGGAGGGGAGAGTAATCACCTACATACGTATTTTGGTATTTCAGCCTTTATCTCCACAACGGCTTTGTCAGAGACCTGGTGTCCAGCTTTAGTTACAACTTTTCCATCAACAATTACCTTCCCTAATATACAAAACTAGTTTTCAGTAGAGTAGTAAACTAGGCGGGTTGAGTGCACTCAAAATATCCAAACATGATTTAACTTTTTCTAATAAACATATTATTGTCAACTAGGGATTACAAAAAACATATAATCATATTATTTTGATAAAAAAGAAATTTCAGAAACAAATGAGTTATAAAATTTTATGCAAACTACAACTGCAAGAATTATGAGATGAGTAACCTTGTATGATCCATGATTGAATGTAGTTTCGACTGTATTGCTGAAACTTTTCGAGACATACTTCATCCAATCGCTTCTTCCTATTAATACATATCAAGAAAAGTAGTGTGACATAAGTATTGACATCCTCTACAAAACGAAATCGTGAACTTCAAGTTCAATATGGCAATGAAATGCGCTTGATAATACCGTAAAGAAAGAATGATAGATAAAAACAAGAAATCAACATTACATGAATGGATAGATTCAAGAGCCGCCAAAAGCTCAAATGAAAATTACAAAAATTAAGATTGACTAAAAGATTCACCTTTGTGTATATAATAAGCAGAAGGCTAACAACAATCAACATGGAACATAAAGAGATCTATATGGTTCGGCTAATCAGTCTACAGGGCATGATAAGATTGATTAAAAATAGATTTGTCCAATCCTGAAGCACACAAAGTCCGGATTTAAAAAAAAAAAAAAAAAGAGCACGGCTAAGGCGCGTCTAGGCACAAGCTGGATTGTGCAGGTGTACAAAAGGGCGCAGGTGTTGTGTACAAAAAGCCTGTGGGTAAGTGATGTATGAGAAATACGAAAAAGAAATAGCATAGATTTACACTTTGCGCGTTGGTTTGGGACCCTATTAAAAGCATGTACAAGGATTAGAATAAACTTGACATAAAATTGGTAAAGAGACAGAAAGAGATGCTCACTTCTTTAGTGGTATAACTTTTCCTGATTTTAGAGTGGCGAAGCATCGTATCGGACAAGTTTTGTGTGCAGTCCATCTCACTAGATTGCAATCAATATACTTACAAGTAGTTAGTAAAACTCAAATCACAAGTAGCTAATATGAGATGATAAGTCCATATGGATTAACCTGGATGGTGGGTCTGTTTGGATAAGAAGAAGAGGGCTCCACACCGCCGAAACAATGGTAGCTTCCACAATTGCAGCGCCATTGATGATGATGATGATGATGATGTTTGCTGTGCCTTTGGGTTTCACCCACCAAATCTCATATGGGCTCACATACCCTCCTTTTCTATTGGGCCTTTTATATTCGATTTGGATTTTACTAGATTAAACCGTAAAAGAAAAAAAAATTGAGTTTGAATATTGGAAGACAATATGTCATACACAGCAATTTTTTTTTTTTTTTTTGTGGTAATAAGCATAGCCCGTCAAACAAAAAAACTTTAAGGGGCATACCTCGAGACTTGTCACCCAACATATACGTTGGGGACCAAAAGTAAGAAATCATACACCCACGCTCGGGGACATAAAGGAAACTACGATTCTGCTGGGTAGTCATCTCTAAGCTAGCTAACCTATAGTGCATAAAAGCAGAGTTACAGCACGGCCCATACTCGGCCGGCCCACAAAAAAGGTAAGCCACGACAAACCTCAAGCAAAAGCGCTTGAATGCAATCCCAACTACTAATATTCAGCTCCATAGCAATCTGGGCAAGCCTAATATAATGGGCCAAAAGTTTAGTATAGTACAAATGTAACCATAAAGAACCGCAAAAAATCAAGAGAACACTAGGCGCAACTCAAAACAAAATACTAGACCAATTGTACAAAATGGGCTGGTATCCAGGCGACTAACTGTTATTAGGTCTGGCCTTCTGAATTAATATCTTTTCCTTAGTAACCTAACTTTGGGCCTTCACACCCTTCATATTAGGCATGACTTTTATCCGATTTCCTTCACCATGGGCCTTTGAAACTTGGGCCATCTCCTGGGACTTCAGACCATTCACAGTATTGGGCTTCCTCGTGATTAGTATTTGAGAAGAATGAGTTTGGTGTGCATAGCATTTGGCTGATTTTTTGTGTCTTCTCTCAAGCCCAAACTAAGGAAACAAACAGCCCCATTTTGTAACTTAGAACCACTGCGCGCATACAGCAGGCTTGCCATTAGGCTGTCTTCTCTTCTTGATGTGTCCAGATCTTGTGGGCTTCTAGCCCATAAAAGGACCGCCTATTAAGAGCCAGATACATCAATACGATCCAACACAAAATACCACGTTTTTTTAGCTTCCAAATTCTACGACCTATTAAAGATAATAATTAATACCCAACCAAAAAATCCCATGATTTTTCCCAGCAAAGTTCACCATTTGACTTATGTTCTATGGTGGGGCAGGTCCATTGGACATCCGTCAAGTTCCAAATCCGAGCAGATTGTATAGAAGAGGTCGTCTTAACAATGGATAAGCCCAACAGATAATTTCTAACAACATCTATGAGAAGTCTGAGAATTTCAGTGGCTTGCCTTGACCGATTTTCATAAATTCTCAGATTTTGCTCTTGCCAAATATAGTGGACTGTAACTCCTAAAGTTAATCGGTTTATGATACTCCAACTATTGTTATTGGTTGGTAGGGAGCAAATATGGCTGATGAACAAGAGCCAACTACAAGGGGGATTATCCCACTTAGTCACACCAATGAGGTCTTCCTAGATAGAGCGAGGAAAGGAACACTCAAAGAACAGATGAGAGTGGGAATTTGACACTGCTTTACACAAACCGCAACAAAGATTATCAGCTGTGGACCAGGAGCCAACAATGTCATGAGTCTTGAGCTTATTTTTAATTACTGATCAGAGTATGAAGGCGTGCCTGGGAACATTTTGACTAAACCACACAAGCTTAAACCAAGGGACATTGGTACTTTGTTCCCGAATATCCAACTAGAAATCTTTTACTGAAAACTCTATGAGATCCCCTTTGTTTGTTTTCCACATCACTTTGTCGTCTATGTGCGGCAGTATTGTTATACAGTTTGAGTTAAACAAATCTGGGAATCTGTATTGCCAATCCTCAGGCCATTTCCACGCACCATTGTCAACAACATTCACAACCTTGCTGAAACGACTAAGACCTCCCTCACACATATTTCCAGGCGTTAAGAAATTACTTAATGGGCCAAGTTGGTGCCAGTGTCAAACCAAACTGACATTTTCTCCCCATCACCAATAATGTGAACAATATAATTACAAAGAATATCCCTACACTCTAGTATTTCCCCCCAGCTCATGTCTTTCCTCTTATCAAATTCCCAAAAGTTGCCATTGTTGAGGGGCATGTATCCAGCGGACCCAAAGGGACTCTTTACCAGAAATGAGGTTTTGGGTGTGCTTCGAAATTAGGGCTTGATTACTCATTCTTAAAAGTTGATTTTTTTTTTCTTTTGTCTTGAATTAGCATATGAGCCCGCGTTTCGCAGCAGGTCTGTTAGAACCAAAATGAGAAAACATGAAGTGTTAAAGAAAACTAAAGCTAGGAACCAAGACTGAACAAAGTGAAAAACATCCAAGAAAGGTTCTAAAGGGGAGAGATAAAGATCAAGAAAGATACAGCAAGATGATCTCTCTGATGACAAAGACAATGAAAGCCAAATAAAACTCCTTTCTGATGAAATCTGGGATAGAAGAATGAAATCTGGGACAAAAGAACCAGATTTCTGGGACACAAACTCTGATATTGACTTCTTGACCAAATCCTAGATTTGAGCCTCATATTTCTGGAAGAAATCTGGAATCTTGACAAGTGGGAAAGTTAAAATGCATGCACCTTATCCTGATCAATCATATGAAGACTTTATATCCCTTGTCAACGTGCAAAACAACAAGTTGATAAATAAACAATTGTTTATTCATCAACTTGGGATCAATACTTCTCTATAAATAGAAGACATCATACGAAGGAGAAGATTGCCAAGGGTGAATGTGAAAGCGTGTGATATACAAAAGAAAACATCTGCTCTCAACTGATATATCTTTTTACACATACTCCACACCACATTCACAACAGCCATAAGAATTCTTTTGAGTCATTCTTTTGTAAAGTATAAACGTGATCCTTGTCAAAAGGTTGTCACTATATAAAACTCAAACTTCTTAAAAACTTGTGTGCTCTATTGTCTCTGAAAGTCTGATCTCTTATCCCACACATTGATTATATATCTTGTTGAAATCTCATTGCCATTTGATTCAAAGTGACGCTGATACTTCTTGGACCAACACTTGGTATTAGAGCAACTTGAATAAGTTATTTTAATGAAGATCCTGATTTGTTAAAAGAACTATTCAAGCTCAAATCTTAAACGTTTTAACCAAGTATCTTTAATTACCACTTTTGACAAATGGCGAGCTTTCAAACATGGAACTCTGCTTTCCAGATGGGTTCGATGTCTAAGCCTCCCACTCTTGTGTGAGAGGAATATCCCTAGTGGAAGGTCAGGATGATCAATTTCTTAAATGGACATGATCATCGTCTGAACCAATCCATTGTGTGTGGACCGTACATCCCCAGGATGGAAATACCAGCAGTTCCAGAAACTGATAGAACACTAGAGATTCCTACCACTAAAGTTCCTAAGGATCAAAGATTCTGGGGACAAAAGGATAAGGAAGCTATGGCATTGATAAAAGAGCCAAATCATTATTGATTATGGCCCTTCCAAATGACATATTTTCTCATCTAGATGCTTGTTCATCTGCAAAGGAAATATGGGATCAATTGGAAATCTATGTGAGGGAGGAGAAAAGATGAGAAGAAACAAAAGAATAAACATGTTTCAAGTTATGAATATTTCAAATCACTTCCTAGTGAAACATTATCTGAAACTTATAACAGATTTTCCAAAATCTTAAATGTGTTAAAGAAATATGGAGTAACAAAGTCAAATGATGAAAAGAATGTTAAGTTCTTAGGAGCTTTACATGGAGAGTGAAAGACAGTAACCATGACCCTATCCTCAACCTTGGAGCTAGGTGATCTAAATATCCATGATGTTTATAGCATTCTTATCCCCAGGGAAGAAGAAATATTTGAAACCAACTGGTTATAAGGGTAACCAAATAATACTATATTCCACAACCCCAAAACAGAATCAAGCTCGTCACAAACATATCCAACTTCAAGTGAAACTGAAACATCTGATCCTAGATTAGACTTTCAAGCCTTCACAGAAGCCATTGCACTCCTTACCAAAACCTTTGAGCATAGAATGTCAGGAAATCAAGCATTCAAAGGTAAGGCAGAGAGATCCAAGGATAGGAAAATAGAAAAAGCTGAAATGACCTGTTTCAAATGCAAACAAAAGGGTCACTACTCAAATGAGTGTAAGAGCAAACAACTGAGATATGTTACTTACTATGAAGGAAAGCTTGAAAAAGCTAAAAAGCAACAAATGGGACTGATTGGAGAAGATACATGGCTGTCAGATGATTCATCAGATGATGAAGAAGAAATGGCCAACCTTTGTCATATGGCAGCTGATGGTGAATGTGACACCATTCAACGATCAAGGTCAACATCCGTACGCATTTTACTTATTATTGTCATTTCATGTGCATAATTAGACATTTTGCACACACTATACCCCACAGTATGGTAAAGCATGAATTATTGAGAAAACTCGATAAATTACATGTTTACACGTACAACACCCGGACTATACGATGCTCTAAGCTCAAAGTGGAGAAAGATGAATAAAGATTGTGGTAAATTTAATGGAATTTACAACCGCATTAAGTCGAACCCACCTAGTGGTTGGAACGAGCAAAATATTTTCGAGGAGGCTTTGGCGAAGTATAAATCTGAGACGAGAAAATCATTCTTGATGATACGGGTTTGGACGGTCTTGAAAAATGAACCAAAATGGTTGACGGTCCCAAACGAGGTTCAACGGGGCAAACGAAGACCTAAAGCTAAAATGGGAGGTCCGTCTGTTCCAATCGATATTGATATGAACGACGAGCCCGAGTTCGACGAACCACAATTTGTGGAGGAGCCACGCCCCATAGGTTTATAAATTTATAGTTTTTTTTATATAATTCGTTGCGTTTTTTTAGTATAAAAATGTTTGCGTTTTTTATGTAGGTCGGGACAAAGCTCGAAAGGAAGCGGCAACAGGAAAGAAAGCGGCGTCGGGTAGCACGAGCGGGAGCGCTTCAAGGCTTGAAACATTAAGCGCACAAATGGAAGCTTTCAACCAAGCTAATCAAGAAAAAATAAAAATCAAGCAGGAAAAGATTAGGTTGATTGATGAATCGAAGGCGGTGAAAGAGTGGAAAATTATGTCGGGGATATCTCGAGTTATCCCGAAGAACGACGCTCCGCGTTGAAGAAATTGCAAGACAAGTTCATTCAAAAGTGGAAGTAGTTTTTTAAAATTTTAGGAAATCGTATCTTTTTTTTCGGTGTGTGTTTGTTTTTTTTAATTTTACTATGGTTTGTAATTTTTTTATAATATTAAGTATTTAATTTAACATTATTTTATTTATTTGTTACTTTTAAAACTAACTAAAATCAATATTAAAAAAAAATTAATAAGTAATAAATGCAAGAGACATGGGTTTTTCATGTCTCTACACTCTTATTATGTCTCAACCAAAAAAACATGAGAGGCATCGTAGGTGGCTTTGATATATAAATATTACACCCAATAGCCTTACACCCAATTGTTTTTGTTTTAGAAACAGCAAATACTTGAGTTAACCACATCACTAATAAATCGTCAAAACGTGCTAAAAAATGGGCCCGAATACTTTACCAAATAGTGTGGCCCATTTGTTCCTTAGCCCACCCATGCTCATCTTATTCCTTCCACACCCCAAATCAAATCTACCTACCGAGTCATTCAAAACAGAAAATCAGGGCATGTTTGGGTAAACTTATTTGAGGTCAAAAGAACTTTTTGTGAAAAAGGACTTATTAACTTATGACTTTTTGAAAAGAAGTTTTTAAAAAAATGTTTGGATTAGCTTTTTAAAAAGGAGTTTTTAGAAAAGTTTTTTTGGATTATATTTTCAAGTAAAATGACCAAAAAGGATATAAGGAGGGTAGGTATAAAGATATAAGAAGGGCATATAGGTAAATGTTTCCCAAAAGTTAAAAGTAGCTTCAAAAAGTCACACATTCCTTACTTTTCCAAAACAACTTATTCCTTACAAATGAAAAGTTAAAACAAAAAGTCCTTTTAGGTTTGGCAAACAATATTTGTAACTTATTGACTTTTTGAAAAAGTAATAAGTTATAAGTTGGTGTAAATAAGGAAAAACAAACATGCCAAATAGCAATAAAAACCAAACCCTAGAAATATCCCCAAATTTTTCTCTTGTTCAAATCAAATCAATGGATTCTCTTCTAGCCACTTATGCATCTTCAGACGAAGAAGACGATCAATCCACACAAACTCAACCAATTCAATCTAAACTTGGGGAAAAATTATTCTCCTCTCTCCCGCCTCCCTCTGCCTCTTTATTCTCCAAACTTCCACAACCCAAACCCAAACCCAGAAAAGTTGTTCAGTTTCGCCCACCACTTATTACCAAACTTGATGACCAAGACCATGATAATAATAATAATCATAATAATAATAATAAAGAAGAAGAAACAAAAAAAGATGATGACATACCTCAAGCACCATCTGTCAAATCCTTTTTGTCGAGTATTCCTGCCCCAAGAAACTCTGGTTCACTCGGTGCAGGATCTTCGTCTGCTGGTGCAGGCGGCCGACGGTCCACTTTGGAAGCTGATGTACCAAGGTTATCAAATTTGAACACAAATGTTGGTAAGGAGACTGTTGATAAATTCTCAGATAATCATGGCAATTTATATGATAATAGTTACAATGAATACGCCAATGCTACTGCAGATTATGGGAGTTATGATTATAGTGTAATTAATGAAGGGTATCAGAATGTGGAAACGGATTATTCGGGGTATGGTCCTGCGGCTCCTGGAAGTGTGGAACAAGGGAGTTATGAGGGGTATGAGAGTAAGTGGATTGATCGGTCGGGTGGAAATGTGGTGGCTGAAATTCCAGTGGCGCAGCCGCCGCTTGGGAAGAGAGGTAGGAATGAGATTCCTGCGGAGGTGATTGAGGTCAATCAGGATGAGTTGATGAAGAACCGCCCACGACCTGATCAAGCTAAATTCACAGGGATTGCTTTTGGGCCTTCCTATCAGGTGATTACAATTTCATATTGTTGTGCGTACTTGAACGTTCAATTATTTGCCCTTTGAATGTGCATGAATTGAAATTTCAGCAATCAAGAATTGCGTGTATAATTGCATATTGAATATGCTTAAATTGAATTTCGAGCCTGTTTGAACATTTGGCTATTGCACTGCGTTAATTGAAACTTGAACATTTAACTATTACACTTCAAATATGCATCTGATTTGAAACATGAAAAATCAACTATAGCGTGTATTTAAACATCAAACTGTTGGACTTCAAATCTATTATCTGTGTGAATTGAAGTTTGAACATTCAACTATTGCACTTCATATATGCATCATTTGAATCACAGACAGTCAACGCGCTTCACATATTTGAACATTCAACTGTTGCACTTCAGATATGCATGAATTGAGTTTTGAATATTTGGCTATTGCACTATAAAAATGCATGATTTGAAACACTCGAACATTCAACTATTTAAAATGCATGAGTTGAAACTCAAAACATTCAACCATTGTGTGTATTTGAACATTCTATTATGGCACTTCAAACATGCATGAATTGAATTTGAACAGTCAAGTAAAGGGAAGCCATCCGTTTTGGTTTCTTGCGCATATATTTTCTTGAATCTTTATACAAACTTGTTTTGGTTTCTTGCAGCCTACTTCGTCAACCAAAGGGAAGCCTTCAAAGCTGCACAAGAGGAAACATCAGATTGGATCGTTATATTTTGATATGAGATCAAAAGAGGCGGAACTTGCAGAACGTCGATCCAAAGGCTTTCTCACAAAAGCAGAAACACAAGCCAAGTATGGTTGGTGACAGATTTTTGTATGTATCTTTATCCAAGCCTACTGCAATCTTGTATTACAATTATTCATGTTCCATATGTTAGTTTTGTGTAAACTTTCTTTTGTTTCAGCTAAGAAAAAAGATTGCCAAGATTATTATTTTTCTGTCGAATTAGGTATGACTTCAATGATTTTTGAAAGATTCTTGCTGTGTTCATGTTGTAACCAATAAATTCTTGTTATTTGCATATTTTGAAATGCTCAATACGAAAACAGTGTATATAAGAAATTTACATTTACACTATTGCTGACAACAAACACAATGAAGAAACCATTGTTGCATGGTGTTATAAAAGGCACGACTAATGCGTGAGGATGTCAAGGTGTATGGCCTAAACTATGGTGAAGCACAGTGATCCCATGAAGAAGCTAAAGGCTGTGCTTGAAGCGCAGCATCAGCTTTATGGGTAACCTAACAAGGATAACATGACTTTTTGTTTCTTTGTGATTTTTCATTCCTTTTTTCTGATTTGTTTCTTTATTCTTTTCTCCTTTTTCTAGCTTCTTTGATTATATGGAGTAATTGTACTCTTTTTTTGTTTTCGGATTTTGATTAACATTATGGTAAATATTAACTAGGATTAGTTTATAGACAACGTATGATGCCTGGCATATCATGTACGTAATAACGTTATCGTATCACACCTACGAATTAGGAGTCATGCTGTATCAAACCTTAACTTGTCCAGAAAGGTTATGATTTTCATTTAATGTTAGCAGAGTTAGATGACGATTAAAACGATGCAAAATGTAACCAAATGATGGATTCTTAGATTGATTATACATGGTGATCAAACAAGATGGTAATTGAAAAAACAGAGTTCAATTTACACTGCTGCAAAGCCACCACCACCTTTCATCATCTGCCTAAACTCTTTATAATTCACCATCCCATCTCCATCTTTATCCACTTTCTTGATCATCAGCCGACAATCCTCGATGGTTCGACCTTGTCTCAACCCAAGTGAAGTCAAGACGGATCTAAGTTCTTCGACTGTGATGAACCCATCTCCATTCATATCGAACACATTGAATGCCTCTTTCATATCCTCTTCTTCGTCCCTCTCCTCTGTTATTATTGTTTCATACAACCTCTCAAATTCCTCCATGTTTATCATCCCGTCACCATCTTTGTCAATGTGATCGATCATGTGGTGAAGATCCTTCTCGGGTATGACCATCCCGAGCATTTCAAGAGACCTTGATAGCTCGTGTATAGTGATCTTTCCATCACCATCATGATCGAACATTCGGAAAAAGTGATGGATCTCAGGGAGATCCATCAAGAGGGGTTGAGAGGAGAGGGACTAATGAAGATGAAATATGACTGAAATGGCGATGAGATGAAGTAGATTTGAAAGTTGAGTAACTTATAAAAAGATGGATTTGGCTTCAGCGAAAGATTGGTGGGAGGAAGGAAACTAAGGAGTGGGTGGAATGTAATGAGTGAGTGAGTGGACATCCATGAAATTTGTAGATTGATTTCATTGGTTTTAATTGTGAAGGTTAATATACAAATATTAAGAGTAATCTGTTCGACATTGTGATGTACAAACCTATGTTGTTCATTTGGTAAAACTTATCACTAATAAACAATTTAGATTTAACTATTAAGGTTAAACTGTTACAGAAATAACATAACTTCTTTTCTCTGGGATGGGTGTAAACGAGCTTAGCCTGAGCTCGCTTATGCTCATGCTTGGCTAGTTTAGAGATTCATGTTGAATTGATAGTTAGTGCCTCTTAGTTATATGTTGCAAAGATTTTTATTGTGACCCTTATATATATAGGAAAGGGTAAAACGAGAATATGGTTGAGTTGAAAGAACTAAGAAACTCACTTTATAACCACACACTTAATTTAACAAAAAAATAATGTGTGATTGTAAATTAAAGCATAATAAAATATTAAATAAAATATTTATTTACTTATAAAGTTAATATTGGTGTGCTGTTATTTTTACACCAGTGTAAAACCATCATAATTTTTTTTCATTTTTTTACGGTGGAGTTACCCGTTTTACATCGGTGTGTAAAAAAAATTTAAATTCACATTTTACGTCGGAGTTCTCAAGTTCTTCCAACTCAAGCTTGTTTTCATTTGAACCTAATATATATATATATATATATATATATATATATATATATATATAGGGAATGGATAATATGAAAACCCTATGTTTTGAAAAAACCCTGAAAACCCAATGGTGACCATTGATCTAACTAGATCAATGGTCCTTGATTAATGTTAATATTATAATAGATATCTTGTGGTAACAAATGAGATCAAGGGTAGAGGGGTAATTTACCATGCCTCTGTCTGTGTAACTGACATGCATATCATATCAACCTTCTCTCCTCTTTCTCGTTCAAAATCAATTCAAAACACACACACACTCTCTCTCTCTCTCTCTCTCTCTCTCTCTCTCTCTTAGTGAAACACACTTTCTCTCTCTCAAAACCAATTTCTTCCCTTTAGTAATAACAATAGAACATCAACCAAAACCAGGGACTCCAGAAGTAACAAACGAAAATGAGATCCTTTAACCTCTCTCCTCTCTGGTGGCGACGACGTCGGAAAAGAAAAAAATCCTCCAAAAAAGGGTGAGTTGTTGATGATTATTATATAATTATTGCTAGGGTTTGTTAGTGAGGATGTTATACTCTTATGTATTGGTGCATTATCTTTGTTACAATTGTCAATCATCAAAAAACTTCAAAAATCTTAAAACCCCTATGTGCTAGTTTGTTTTTTTATTTAATTTACATTGTTATGTTATGTTTTGTGCAGATCAACTAAATATAAATAACAAATTAACAGTGTATGATTATTATTTTCAGACTGGAAAACCGTTCTGATCGGAGTGTAGTTGTTGTGTCTGATGACTCTACATATGACAGGGTTGTTTTAAAGGATGATGGCCCATCTTAGTCCACATTTACAGAAACAAAATGTACACTAGGTATGAAACCCTTTTTGACAAAATCAAATAGACACTTTAAAATGTTATAATCTGATGTTGTTTTGTTTGATATTTTGAAGAGTATGATTCTGACACTCCATTAAGTGCATTAAAGAGGCAAACGAGAGGTAATATTTTGAAGAGTATGTTCTTTGTTGATTTTTTATATATGTATGTGTTGTGTTGTGTTGGTTGATATGTTTGATGTGTGTAAAAGGAGCATTGAAAAAGCAACAGTAGGGGCCACATATGCTAGTTCATCAGGAAAGGATAAAGGTTTGGTTTGTTTGTTTTCATATTAATACATTCTATTATGTGGTCCTGGGTTTTTTTATGACACATGTTTGTGTGAAGGCAAAAAGTCAGTTATTATGGTCAGCAGCAAAACACCTGGCAAAGAGACTAAAGGTACCAGTCATTTATTATATACCTTAACATGTGTTAGATAGGTCGTGGCATGTGTATTCTGACTTAGACGTACACGTGTTACAGCAGGACGAGGGCGAGTGTAACAGAGACTACCGGCAGGGCAGTTAGGGTAACACGGTCTGGGTCAAGGGTAATTGAAAGTTCCAAGCCGCCAGTTGTGAAGAAAAGTGGAACCAGGTAGGCGCGGCGAGGTACAGCTGTTACGCGAAAAAGGGCTGAAAAGGTGGAAAGGCAGCGAGTTGAACCCGACAGACAATGACTATTGATCCTAACAGCGGACCATCGACTATTGATACCGGGATTAGTGTTCATGACACTAACAAGAGCGCAAAATTGTCTACAGTACATGCCGAAGCACCGGTAACAGCAGATATGCATCCAGTGGTAGAGGAAAAAAGTATGTTAGTTATTCAACCATGTGCTAACTTGTGTTATTTATTAAGTAGCATGTGTTAGTCATTGTTTTTTTTCCTGTATAGGCGATCCAACACATGACAAAGCAGCTGCTGACCCTGGAACTTGTCCCTCTGATGATACACAACATGGGACGGCGTACGCTCCAATTCATGACGAGAAGCGACCGGACCCGAGTACACCCCAAAAGAAACCAAGAGTAAGTTTTGCTCGGCCCCTTTATCAAATAAATAAGTTTGGATTTATCCGTTTTCGCTTATCAGATTGACTATGTAATTTTTGTCCCGTGCAGATGATCTTAGTCAAACAGCAAGTGCCTCAACATATGCGCCACCGGTGCAGACGCCGCCTAGCCCAACTGCGCATTATGATGTTGGATCAGCAGCAGAGCAATCGGTACAGGTGCCACCTAAGCAAGCTGCGGTTGTGGACGACTACGAGATGCCAAGTTTTAGTGTTGGGCTGACGCAATTAGATCAGGATGCTAAGTGGACACCAGGTATTATATAGATTTGTTGTTAGCAGGCGGAGAGCACAAAGTAAAACGTCTATCGTACATATGTTAACTATGTTTGTTTTCCTAGGTCCATGTAATGAAAAGTTGGCAACAGTTCTAGAAGATGGTGATATTGTGACGGACAAGAAAGAGGGGATAAGCAATCAGAAAGAAGGTGGTCAAGGCATGAATATTGCTCTCCACGGTATGATACATGTTTTCGTATGTTAGGCTGTATGTTTGTTGAATATGTTATTAGTGTAACTAAAAGTAAATAATAATTTCATAACATCGTGTACAACGTCCGAGCAAACTGTGGAAACACCCTTACCTTTGAAGATGGTTTTGCCTGTTAGTTCCTATGACGCCAAGAGTGGCGTATACAATGAATACGACGTTGGGGGTTCAACAACCAGGGATGATGATGATGATAATCTAACATTGGCAGATAGGAAAAAAATGATTGCAGAATTGGACAAGGCAAAGAGAAATCCACTTCGGGAAAGAACCGTGACGTACGTACACAAATCTCCTTTCATCATACGTGGTGTGGACTTGCTGGAAGGTGTGACAAAAAATGACGAACAAGTGTGGGGCTACATATGCCGAGATGAAGACTGGATGCATCAACTGTTTGGGACGTTTGCTTGGAGGAAAGTTCAAGCAGAGCTGTATGTTTAGTGTATAGGTGTACTATAGTCCTGCAATAGCCTGTGTAATAGCCTAGTATGTTTTAATGTATGATATGGTGTTGTTTATGAAGTACACTTGTGGTAAAGTATGATAGGGTGTCGTTTATGAAGTACTCCTTATGTTGACATGTGTTATGTAATGTGTTTTCATAACACATGTTAGCACAAACAAATAACTTGTGTCAAACAGATCACTAACACATGTTACCACATGATAGCACAACAATAACTTGTGTCAATCATAATAACTAACACATGTCATGTAAAGCTTACATTGCACATGTGTTAGTGACTGGCTTGATTCAAGTTATTGTTGTGGTTGCACATATTAGCCCATAAAAATAACTTGTGGCAAACACCCATCACTAACACATGTTACCACATGATAGCACCCAATAACTTGTGTCAAATCCAATTAACTAACACATGTCATGTAAGGCTTACATTGTGGACCAAGTGATGGGTTTGTTGGGGTTACCACATGATAGCACAACAATAACTTATGTCAATCATAATAACTAACACATGTCATGTAAGGCTTACATTGCACATGTGTTAGTGACTGGCTTGACACAAGTTATTGTTGTGGTTGCACATATTAACCCATAAAAATAACTTGTGGCAAACACCCATCACTAACACATGTTACCACATGATAGCACCCAATAACTTGTATCAAATCCAATTAACTAACACATGTCATGTAAGGCTTACATGTGTTAGCACATGTTTTAAGCCTTGCATAACATGTGTTAATAACTGGCTTGACACAAGTTATTGTTGTGCTTGCACATGTTAACACATAAAATAACTTGTGCCAATCACTAATCACTAACACATGTTATGAAAAGCTTACAAGTTAGCACATGTTAGCACAACAATAACTTGTGTCAATCATAATAACTAACACATGTCATGTAAGGCTTACATTGCACATGTGTTAGTGACTGGCTTGACACAAGTTATTGTTGTGGTTGCACATATTAGCCCATAAAAATAACTTGTGGCAAACACCCATCACTAACACATGTTACCACATGATAGCACCCAATAACTTGTGTCAAATCCAATTAAATAACACATGTCATGTAAGGCTTACATGTGTTAGCACATGTTTTAAGCCTTGCATAACATGTGTTAATAACTGGCTGGACACAAGTTATTGTTGTGCTTGCACATGTTAGCACATAAAATAACTTGTGCCAATCACCAATCACTAACACATGTTATGAAAAGCTTACAAGTTAGCACATCAAGAACTTGTGTTAGGACAATCACTGACAGATGTTTTTTTTTGCAGGGAGTACATGTGTTAGTTGTTGGCTTCCAGCATGAATATGATGTACTCACACATGTTATTGTTTTACACTGTGTTTTTTATTTTGTGCAGTTTATTTAAGTTGTTCCTGACAATTAGTTTGTTCCTGACAACTAGTTGAGGATAACTATGATTGTCAATCGGACTTCTATAAGATTGCCTCATCTCAACTTCGTGCCTTTTGTGCCTCACATACGGGCAGTGAGCAAGTAAATGCCCTCTCTCCTCGCATTTGAAACATGCACGATATTCCTCAAAAACATTCTTAGCATTCGGCTTTGCATAGGAATTGATCAGATATTGATCATCAAGACATCTACATCTTAAACTCATTGGAGTTGGGTCCTTTGAATAAGCCGGCTCAAGAAAACCATTAGCCTTTTCTTTCGGCTTGATGAACTCAGTGACATGAACTTTTGGTTCTTTAGTAGTATCCAAATATAATTTCTTTAAAATTTAAGGAGGAACGTCATTGGTCCTTTCATGTTTAGGAAACCAAATCGTACTCTCCTGCCAAATTTTCTCGATTTTGAATAATTGGCAAATTTAATTGGATACTCCTCGTCAGAGATAATCTTATCGGATCCTTCCATCCGATAGAAAACTTTGACGGGTTTGTCAGCTGATTCATTTTTCTCATCTTTCTTCACTGATTGATTTACTTGATGTGCATTTGCCCGAGGATGTGAAACCTGAGAAGGTAATATTGGTTCATTTGTGATTATGTGATTTTCCATAGGAATATCACTACCTTCCTTAGGTTTCTCATCTTCAGTATCTAAATCATCAGTTACCGCAGTCACCCCCTCATCATTTAACCCGAGAATCGGTCTCACATCGGAATGTGGATCTCTAACACTAGAAGTGTTAGATTCATTATCCGATGCAGAGTCTGATTTAACTGAACTTTCCGGTGTTACTGAGTGCAAATTATGATTTTCAAATAACACTGGAGAAGGAACAGATTTGTAGTTTGCACTACTGGGTTATGATGGTTCTTCAATTATATGGTCAACAACATAAGCTATGTGTTTGTAGCTTTCCAACTTCTTGTTGACCTTTTTAGCAAAACACTTGATGGTGGCCATTTCTAATTTAGTTCCTTCAAGCTCATTAATGTAATTATTAATATCAATTTGTTTGAAAGCAAGAGTTTTCTTTAAATCTGAAATGTCCTTTTTGTAACCATCAAGTAGTTTGTTAAACTCATGTGCTTCCTTAAGATAAGATTGACAATTGATTATAGCACTCTTAAGTTGAACTTTGCGTTGCTTGTTTTCCTCTGTCAGTCTATCACAGGTGCCACAATACTTGTCACTTTTCATGTCAATTGTAGATTCAGAACTTACCTGTTTCGGTGGATCTGTCATAGCCATTAGAGCAAAGTGAGTCTCTTTTCTAGCAAAGAACTTTGAATAATCAATCTTGGTGAAGGCATCATCAACAATGCACGACTTCCTCGTCATTAGAAAATCGGCTTCGGCTAAGAGTTGATCAATCTCATCATCCAACGAGTTGATACTTGCTTCCGAATCCATTTCACACTCTGAATCAGAATACACAGATTCATGCTCATCACAAACATCAGTAACAGAATCAATGACAGTTCCCGAAATCTTCTCAGAAAATGTATCTTCAACTTGATCAGCAACAGGAATCTGATTATCATCAACGATCTCCTCAATCACTACCTCAGATACCTTCTCAGTCTCCAAAACTTCTCCAGCTATCACTGACTCCTCTACTATCTCCTTTGCAAGACATGCAACATTCCCACTAGTGATCTCCTCAACTCCCAGTTGCAATCAAGTCCAATCATATCCTTCATCCTTTTGAATCACCAACGCCTGATTTTGATTCTCAGTTTGAGATTGGCTATATGGTGTTGAAATATGAATTATGGTTCTGGTCATATCAGATCCAGACAAACCTTATTATGGTGTTTAAAACATGATCAAGAAGATTAAGACACAAAGGTTTAAGATAATATACCTAAAGCACTTCAAAATCAAGAACCAAACACCTTCCAAACCTCCCAGATGACGTTCTTGAGCTTTAGCAGGTGTTAGAGGGTTTATTTTTCGTATGGGGGCTGTTATGGACGATTAGGGTTGAGGTTATGATGTGCATGGGGCTTATGGTTGCTTAAATAGGCGTTTTAAGTCAGTTTTCACGCGTTTGTCAATCTGAACCCCCATTCGGTCAATCTGGACGGCCGTTCAGATTGACAAGATTTGTTTAGGGCGGCCCAGTTCAGTGTATTGCATGTTTTCTTCAATGTAATTGTTATTTTGGTCCATACCATGCGTAACCCCATGTATTTACACCCCAACCATCATAACGGTTTATCGGTTATGAGTTTAATAACACGTTTGGTTTAAATCACATAATCACGTAGCAGTTTACACATAGTTTGACAGAAACACGTAATTGCGAATAATAACACACAATTATCTCACAATTACCTATTTTCTTGATTCACCGACGTTGAGGGTTCGATACTCATGTATACGATCCGGTAATTCCTCGAATTACCATTTGTGCAGTTATTAACATGTAACTGTGTACCATGCGATTCACTTAACTAATCCTAGTCAAGTGCAATGCTATGAACTATCGTGTAAGTTAACTAGAGTTAGCTTAAACTATTTAACCCGAAAATGTGGGGTGTCACATCATCCCCATGTTGAAAAGAATTTTGTCCCGAAATTTAGTAAGTAACGAGTAAAGTTGGTGTCAAGTGAGTGTCAAGTGAGAGAAAATTCTGAAAAATTTTCTAGGTGTCACAGAAGGTGCATATTTTGAAGATGGAAAATCTCTGAGCAATTGGGATGTATTATGTAATTCCAAAGGTTAGTTATTAGTGCTAAAAACGTAACTTTTTAAACTATCAAGGACCATTTCTGCCCATTAGTCAAACTTTTAAGCAAACCCATCTTCCCCCGAGCTCTGTCACTGGAGGGTCACCAACTCCGGTGACCGGTGCTCTCCTTCTCCGGCCAGCACCCCTCCTTCTCCGACGACCACCCATCTTTCTTGGGCGACCAACCTCTTTCTCCGGTGCTCTATAACTGTTTAAAGTTCGAGTTTAAATTTGTTTGTGAATTTCCAGTGACTCGCTGGAATCCTCTTAACTTGCCGGAATCCTTTGTCCCAGTCTGTTTCTTTGAAAATAACGGTTATGGGTTATGAATAATGATCTTTCTATATCGTAGTTGGCCAATAAACGTCCTATGATTCTATTCAATTGTTCAAGTATATCTCTGTTTTCTGTGATGAAACAGAAGTTGTTTGGTTCTGTTAAATTCTTCTTGAAACGATGATGGAACGATTCTAAACCAATGCTCTAATTCCAACTTCTTATTGGCTTTTAAGAAGTTTGACTAATGGGTAGAAAAACAAGGGGAAGAGCTCCGGGGGGGGGGTGGGTTTTGTAAAAATGTGTCGCCGGAGAAGGAGGGGTGGTCGCCGGAGAAGGAAAGATGGTCGCCGAAGAAGGAGAGAACCGGCCAACGGAGTTGGTGACGCTCCGGTTACTGAGCTCGGGGGAAGATGGATTTGTTTAAAAAGTTTGACTAATGGACAGAAATGGTCCTTGATCTTTTAAAAGTTACACTTTTAGCTAGAATACTAACTAGGTCTGTCAAAAACTAACCACAGTTAGGGGCTGTTTGGTAAGCCTCTTAATGAGGCTCTGAACCATTCAGCTTAAATGATTCAGCATTCAGCGCGTTTGTTTCAGCTTCTGAATGGAATGGTTAAGGCTGAATCATTAAGTCGGATGTTGCTGAACCATTTAGCACTGAACTAGGCTTAACCTTAATCAGGCTCTCCTACCAATGTGGGACAAGAAAAATAACCATTAAGAGGTCCAACTTAATGATTCAGCACCTAACTATTTAGACCTCTTAACCATTCAGACATCTTAATGATTCAACACTTAATCAACCAAACAACCCCTTAGTTTTGGTCAAATGAAATAAAACCCATGACAAGTTGGGTTTATTAAATTCCATCTTTCAAATTAGGATTATTGCTTTTCAATCCCACAAAGTTGGAATTATTTAATTCCACCCCCCCCCTTTATGGTAATGTATGATGAATATAGCTTTGAAACACATGTGATAGTTGTAATAAATTATTTTTGTTATGTTGTTAGCCAAATAACCCACCAGGCTAACATGTGTTGTAATATAAATAGTAAAATACTTTTTAATGTTTATTGTTATTTCTAGAACTATTGTTACTTCATTTGATTAACCAGCTTCACTTTAATGTTTACAGCATTGATTTCCTCTTCTGTTTGCTGATGAATTTCTGCCACTGCCATCTAAAGGGGAAACTGGGAAGGATGCATGGTAATTCAAAATCTAACCTTTTGACTGGTCCTTATCTTGCGATAATTTCTTTCGCCTATGACGTTTTGTCACGAAGCCTCAATTTTGACACATACATTAAATGCAAAACACTTTGTGTTACTTTCTAATAGTTTATCGGGTCTAGTGGGTTGAGTCAGGGAACACTTAACAAGTGGGTAATTTTTAATGTGTTGGGATGGGTTTGGTTAATCAGCCAAGAATTGCCCTACTCAGATTATTTTCTAGAGATACTATTCAATGTTTTGGAAAGGATTTATACTTCAAAGTTCTGGAAACAATGCATTAAAGAGGAGTACTACACTAGATTTCTAATGGGCTTCATGTTTGTAGTAGCATCTAATGGGTACAGTTGGACTAAAGTAAGGTACGAATGTTACAAACTTTTTATACATGATATAATTGTCATGTATACATGATCCTTTAATCTTGTTGTGTTGTAGACAAAAATGGAATGGATAAATCTGATGGGAGATTATAGAAATATTTATTACAAATGAATATGATGGGAGATCATGAAGGTGTTTACCTTAAACTTTGAATGGTGGTTCTTAGGTTTTAATTTATTAAGTCAAATGTTGCTATGTTTTCAATGACTGCAAGTCTGCAAACATATCCATTTTTGTGTATGAAATGTGGTTCGGATTCAACCTTTTGATAGTACATAAAAATTACTTTAGGAGGATAATAAACTTAATATATAATTTTTTATACCTATTTTATTTATGTTCTTAAAAGCTGAACACTATTTCAGTTGTTGAACAATATAGCGTTAGCGTAAGAAGAGATGGGAGCAGAAATGTCACAAACTCTTTATAATGACTATATAAAATTGCTCGAATAGTCCATGTGGTTTGCCCAAATTTCACCTTTAGTTCCTCTCTTTTTAAAATTACAATCCCAGTCCCCACCTTTTGACATCGTTTAACTCGGATAGTCCCTGAAATGAATGGAGGTTATATTATTCCATTAAGTTGGTGTGAAATGACTAAACTATCCCTGTTATAAAAAAGAAACAATTAACAACTTATGTGGGGTCCACCCACTTCATCTTCCCCACCCCCATCGGTCCATCACCTCACCAAACCATCACCCTCTCTCTGCCTCACCACCTTCAATTTCAGAAGTTTTCCCCTCTCCCTTCCCCCCCACACCACACTCTCCATCTGTCCATCTTCAGTCCGTCAATTGTTACAACTTTCCTTTCTTACCAAGTGTAACCCTATTCAAACCATTCATCATTTTCACTCACAACCTGCATTCCACTGCCATCGTCTCCTCCACGTTAGACACCTGCGCTTCACCACTATTATCTTCTTAACTCCACCGCAATCAATGATCCCAACGCCGATGTACTTTGCCCACCGGTCTTAGGCAACAGACTCGACTCCCCGCTGACCCCAATCTCTGGTAAATTCTTTCCTTTTTTGCTATTGAGTGTGATTTCTTCTACTTTGTTAGTGCTAATTGCGTACAGTCATTACCAATATGTGCTTTCCATTATTATTAATTTAAAGTTTTCTGTGTATCAAAGTTTTATTTAATTAAATAGTGGATAGATATGGGACACGAATTAAGTAGGTGTAAGTCAAATTGCTTTTTGAAGTTAGTTGTTTAATTGTGGGTGGGGTTAGATACAAATATTGGTATGTAGTTTCTATTTAGCTATTCATCTAACTGGTTGATGAAACAGGAGAAACCATTAAAGCTTGATCTTGATCTTAATTATCCCCCACCAAAGGTTGTTTAGTCGGAGATTTTCCTTACTATTTTCTAGATCGAATTTATAACGTTTTGACAGAGATGAAGTTGGTGTTTGTTGGAATTAAAGCAGCCTGATAGTATTATTATAGGTGGACTGATAATGTTGAAATATTTCTTGTTTAGGGCGGCGGTGATGATGGGTTTAGGGCGACGGTGATGCCAGAGAGAGAGAGGGAGAGGGAGGTGGTGGTGATTTGTGGAGGCGATAGTGTTGGTGGTGGTTTGGGGAGGTGTTGGTAGTGGTGGTTTGTGGAGGTGATGTGTGGGAAAGATAAAGAGTAGAAGAAGAGGTGGGTGGAGGCCTACATAAGTTTTAATTATTTTTAATTATATTTTTTTATAAGGGTAGTTTAGTAATTTCAGACCCACTTAACTGAATAATTTAGCCTCCATCCACTCCAGGGAGTATCCGAGTTAAACGATGTCAAAATGTGGGGACTAGGAGTGTAATTTTAGAAAGATGGGGACTAAAGGTGAAATTTAAGCAAAAACACGACTATTTGAGCAATTTTCTCTAATAACTATGAGACATTCATACAAATAAGCAAATGAATATAAAAATAAAGCATTATATTAAAGGCAATTTGAAACACTTTTACGCTTTCATGTTAATTACACTTTCATTCCCTCAACTTTACTAAACTTTTTCTTAATTAAAAATAGCTACATTTTTTCTTACTTTAAGTCACCCATAGGGTGATTAAACGCACTTTAAAGGGGGAGAGATGCGTCATTTTTGATGACATGGATAGGAATTCTTGTTTTAATAGTAGTAAATACAGGTGATTTAAGGGCGTTTTACATTGTGTTAGTGCCTTACTTGTACAATGTAATGTATATCTTGGGTGTGGAATGAAAGTAATTTGCCGATCAAAAAAAAAAAAGTCAACTATTCCACGGTTCTTAACAACCATAATTTTTTCATATGTTTATAATAAAAAACCAACATATAAATGAGTATTTTATTCTCTTGAATTTGAGTATAATATTTCTATTAATTTCTTTGTTTAAAAAGATTGATGTGTTACGTGATTTACTAGATCTATGGTTGAACAATAACTAAAAATAGTCAAAATCAAACCAACTTAATTGAAAACTAATTAACTAAAAGACCAAATTAATCAAACCGAAACTGAAAAATTCATATATTCATATCTTGTTAGCTTTTGTACCTCCATTGTATGTATTTATACCCCATTTCATGTGTCTCCAAGCCAAAATTTTGTTTTTATTACTAACAAAATTAATTTATCCAAACTAAACCCTCCAATTTTAAAAAATAAACTGGACGTACCAATTAACTGATTGGTTAATATATCAATTAAATTTGTGACTTTGTCTTCAGCTAAGACTAATAAGCGAACTCAACTGAACCATCCACACCCTTAGTGCATGTTTTGGTAAACTGATTTCCCCTCTTTATAACTTATTAACTTCTTAAATTAACTCCTTAAGAAGATAATAAGGAGAAAAATAGTGTTTGGGTAATGGTTTGAAAATGAGTTTTTGGCTTTGAAGAGGAGATAAATTATAAGTTAGAAATTGTGACTTTTTAATTGAAGAGAAAATGAGGTAGAAAATGAGATAAGTAGATAAGTTAGATTGGGAGCCAAACATGCCCTTAGAAGTGTATGTGTTCTCCGCCGATCGCGCGGGCACCCTGCTAGTGTATATATATATATATATATAGGGAAAGTATAAATTGAAAACCCCCTTGATTTAAGAAAACATAAAAAACCCATGTAAAAACAATCTAATTTTTTTTTTTGAAAAAAATACACAACGTAACATACATGTATTAAAGCGTTTTGGGCCAAAAAAATAAAAAAAAGCGTCGATAGGATATTTAAAAAAATAAACAAAGTTTGTGATGTTACATATGTAACAACTCTGCAAATTTTGTTTATGTTTTTTAAAAAATATCCAATTGATGCTTTTATTTATTTTTTGGCCCAAAACGTTTAAAAACATGTATGTTACCTTGTGTATTTTTTTCAAAAAAAAATAAACAAAATCTAGATGTTTTTTGCATGGGTATTTTATGTTTTCCTAACTCAAGAGAGTTTTCAATTTATCATTACCATATATATACATAACATTTAATGTTGCTTAGAAACAGTACTAAGCAACCATTAGTCCACAAGTTAACGTTTCAGTGGTTAAGATATTTTATTTTTTAATTAACAATGTGTTTTTCCTTTTTATTTAACTAAACTTTTAGAATTTACACTTACACCCCCTCGACTTTCTAAAAACTTTGTAGAATCATTTGGACTCTCACGAGTTTTACGCTCTTATTTTGACTCTCTTGGTAATGAGTCAGTTCAAATATAATATGTTTCTGTGCTTATTTTTATGTTCGTTTTCTGTTACTGTACGTTATGATGTGAATTTTGTTTGGAAACGAGTCAGGTCAACTTAATGGTATAAATTCAAGTTATTTTTAGTTTTAACGTCGCCGCAACACCCGGCGGGTCAAAATAGTAGTTAATTTTAGATTTATACCAAACAAACTCACACTAAGAACTGATTTTAAATATAGTTATATATTTCATCATGTTGTATGTTGTAACTATGAATCATTGTAGGTTTTTAAACTAAGTAACAAAGTACAATAGTATGACATATATGCATAAACAATGAGAAAAACTTTGTATCTTATTTTCACATTTGGTAAATTGTTAAGGTGTATTAATACGCGTGTTGCGCGTTTTTCACATAAAGCATTAATAAACGAGAATACGGGAATCTCCCGTGGTCCGCGGCACATGGTGGAGATGGCACAGGGTTGATGTGGTCACTGGCTGGCTGCGTATGTTAGAGTGAAGCAACTATTCATTTCGTAGTCGTTAAATATATAGATAATAAACGAACAAAAACCGAACTCGTGCGAAATCGGGTAAAAAACGCATTATGTCGGGGGCCAAAATCGAAAAAAAAAACTTAATAAAAAAGTTGGTGGCCAAAACAGGAAAAAAAAAACTTAAACAAAAAGTAAAAAAAAAACATTGTGTGGCCAAGATGAGGAAAAAACCTTAACAAAAAACTTGGTGGTCAAAATGGAAAAAAAAAGTTAATAAAAAAAATAAAATTATGGCCAAATAGGAAAAATGAAACCTAACTATATAAATCAACAAGGTTATTAATATATTGTAATTAAATGATGAATAGCTTTTATCTACACTTATAAATATTCACATATAAATATAACTAGTGTTATTGCCCGCGCTTCGCGGCGGGTATGATTCGTAGAGACCACAGTGAAGAAGAGGAGGGTACGGTGTAGATACCAAGGTGAAGAAGAGGAACACATCTCTAATAGGCCGTAATTTGCATTCTGCGACTCTAGTCATTGTTTTGTTAACGGTAAAACAACACCCATTTCTCAATTGTATCTAATTTTATAAACTTTTACACATTCATACAACTTCCAGCTTCCAAGATTTCACATATGAGATTAGGAAGTTTACAATTTACACCAAGTATTTATAAAACCTAACAAGACACACAGATATTAAAGTTAACCTATCAATCTATGGTAACAAAACAAAAGTCTTTATTTACCCAAGTTATATGCAAATAATAGCTAAAGCTGTGAAACAACAAAAACTTATGATTGCTAATTTAGACTCATCTACATATATCTTAATGACTATGTTGAACTACCCACATGTGTAATACAAATAAAAGTTGATCACCCGTAGTCATGATCTATGTGGGGCATAGACTCTTGGTCCTTGATACACATCACAAATTGTATGACTATCGGCTTCCCAATGTGGACATTTGGTGTCTTCGCTTATCTACTAAAAACTACATAAAAATCCAATATGATAACCATAAAACCACATTTAATGGGAAAATTTTGGTAATAATTTATAGGTTAACTTTGATAAAATGAAAGCAAACCTTCCAACTTTAACAGTAATGAATGTGAAAGTTGTTTACTGGTTTTAGCAAGTGAGTTAAGTTACAGAATAGAATGCAGCAGCATGATATTTAAAAGTTGCTGGTATGCCATATTGACATTGACATCTTCTTAGTAACCTTAGGCTATATATTATAAGTACACTACAATGATTTTAAGAACATGAATAAAAGCAAAGTGAGTATTAAAATGTGATAGGCAAGTTTCAATATTGTGTTGCTTTATTACCAGTATCTCACGAACTATTAACAACCCAATTCAAATATCCAGTAATTAATGATTTCAAACCCTAGAAGCTAAAATAGAAAGCACCAAACAAAAACATAATCTGGCAAAACCATCAAATGAATAAAAGGTAGCATATGAATTTCTTTACCTATTAATTAAAAGAAGGAAACCGAAGCTTTAACCCGAGGAAATTTCAGAGGCAAATGAGGAACAAAAAGGTTTAAACCTAACCCTGAAAATTGTGCGACGACCTTAATAGTAAGAAACACAAATATCGTGCAATTTTACAACAAAAAGAAAAGAATCTGAAAGCAAAAGTGATAAAAGCAGCAACAACAGTAATTGGGTGAAAAAATTTACCAAAGTCGACCTTGCAGGTCACCGATGGCTGAAGAAGAGGAGATGAAGAGCTCCGGTGGAAAAAGGGTGAAACACTTGCAAAAAGAAACAATATCACGACATATGGAGAGGGTAAGAAGCGCTAAGAGTAGGCCCAAAAAAACGAACAAAGGAGATGTCAGGCGGTGGAAGCAGATGCGTTGAAACACTCATGCGGAATAAGAAGTTTAGCTCATAGATATACTGGAAAACCAGTAGCCAAAGTGAAGAACCTAAGTTGTTTGTGGCTAAACTGAAGAAATCAAAGGGGAAAGCAAGTCAGGTGATGGAAGGAGAGAGAAGAAGAAGGTGGAAGGTGGGGTTTGAGGAAGCAGGAGGTGGAGCAGAAGACGTTACGCATGTATAATACCAACCACCAAATGACTCATTTATCCCTTGAAAGACCCTAAATTACAAAATGGCATTTGAACTATTCATGCTCATTTTGTTTTGATGTATAGTGTAAAGTAATACTTTACCTATGATACAAATATCAGTTATAATGTATGCATATATATATATATATATACACACACACACACACATATATATATATATATATATATATATATTAATAAAAGAAATAACTAAAGCTGGCATGGCGTTCAATGCTGCCATCTTCTCATTTTAGGTTTGTCACCTGGCATCCTCATCCTTATTTCCATCCAAAAGTCTTTTTTTCCTCTCATCTTTCCCCACAATTTTAGAACGTCAAAAACTTTTATATACGAGATTATTTAAAAAAAAATTACACCAAATTAACAAACATTTTTTTTAACTTTACAACGAGTACTATAGCGCAATACAAAAAACGAAAAAAATAATTTTGTGGATTTTTGTTCATACAGGAAAAAAAACACAATGTGTTAAGGTAATTCATTAATCATGTCTAGCAGGGCCGTCTCTGAGAATTCAGGTGCCTGGGACAAGCCACAAAAAATGTGCCTCTTACCTAGCCTCTATTTTCTTTAAACGACGATTAAAGTATTACAATGAGTTAATGACATATCGTATTAAGCGAATAGGTAACTGAGGCGGAATGAAGCTTCTTTAACATTATTTTTAGCCCAAAGCTTTTGAATTAGGTTGGGGGAAAATTTTGTTTGCTTCTGTGTGTCGCAGGTTTCTTCTATTCTTTTTGCTTCTTCTTTATTTAGTTAAATTAAATGAGTAATGGGCTTTTAAACTTGTTATGTGTTACTAGTATCTGGGTTATTTTATAATTTAAAAGATGTGTTTAATAGGCCCGTGTTTGAATGTTTAAAGATGTGTTTAAAAAACATATACATATATTGTAACAGTACCGATTTCTGAGAAGATTAACATGGACCATTCATTGTATGACACCCTAGGCAAATCCCACATCGGCCGTGGCGAGGAGAGATCCTTGGTTCATAAGTAATCCAAAGCCTCTTAAATTACCAACGCGTTTTGGGCTTAATGTTAGTGGATGAGAGGAGAACTCCACAGTTAAGCGTGCTCAGGTAGAAGTAGTACTAGGATGGGTGACCTCCTGGGAAGTCTCCACCAGGGCAACCAAACACAAATCCGTGAGCTCTGGATGGGCAACCCATCGGGCAAAGCGGACAATATTGGTGGTGAGAGAGGCCGTATGTTACAAATGGTATCAGAGCCACTCCTGTGTCGTTCGGGATGGTGGGGCAAACCTCATCGAGGACGATGAGTCCCTAAGGGGGGGGGGGTGATTGTAACAGTACCGATTTCTGAGAAGATTAACATGGACCATTCATTGTATGACACCCTAGGCAAATCCCACATCGGCCGTGGCGAGGAGAGATCCTTGGTTCATAAGTAATCCAAAGCCTCTTAAATCACCAACGCGTTTTGGGCTTAATGTTAGTGGATGAGAGGAGAACTCCACAGTTAAGCGTGCTCAGGTAGAAGTAGTACTAGGATGGGTGACCTCCTGGGAAGTCTCCACCAGGGCAACCAAAAACAAATCCGTGAGCTCTGGATGGGCAACCCATCGGGGCAAAGCGGACAATATTGGTGGTGAGAGAGGCCGGATGTTACATATACATATAGGGGGCGGTTATTGTGAAAAATGACAAAAACGTGCGAAGTGTGCAAAGTGTCACTTTGTACATGATAATTACGTAATTATCATGTACAAGGTGACACTTCGCACGTTTTCATTACTTTGTATTTGAACCGGCCCCTATACATATATATAGGATTTTTTTTAAATGTGCCCTTGATATTTTCGGGCCCTGGCCGGTTGGCCTCCCCGGCCTACCCAAGGGCCGGCCATGATGTCTAGGCAAGTTAATAATCGTCTTCAAACTAAAAATTTTATTTTCATCAAGAGCATAATAGGTTAAAACCACTCATTTCCCAAAAAAAGTCACACATTTAAGACCACCGCCTCAAGCACGCCATTCAATGTTTGTTTCTAGCTCTGCTCCTCATCCAAACATACATCTTCTTTTTAATATACATTTTCATTCTTAAATTTCACATGATAAAAATTGTTGTTTTCTTATATTATAATATATTAATTTGTATGTTAAATCATAACACATATTTTATCAATTCATATTGGATTAATGTATCTCGAGAAGCTTCCGGGATATAATCTAGTAGCGTATATAAGAAAACATTAAAAAATAAAAAAAAAACCATTATAAAAAAGAAGTGAGTGACATTTCTCTCAAAAACGTTTAAAAAGGTTACAGAAAACAAACTTTAAAAAAATTTGAAAAAAACACTAAGAAATATTTTTTTTTATTCGGAAAGCTGGTATATTATTAAACCTATATTAAGCACTTTTTTATACTATGTGTATTGTTACTGTTGTACCGTTAGCTTTGAGGGTTTCCAAATAAAACAAAAAAGGAAGAAAGAGAAAAAAAAATTGTTTTTTCACTCCTTATTCATAAATTTCATGTTTTCTATATCTAACCTATTGAATTTGATTTTCATTTTTAATTCAAGGTTTACATCATTTGCAATTTAACTCATTTTTTTTACTTTTAACCCAAAGTTTTTATCTTTTGTAACAACCACATCACTTTTTTTTTACTTTTAACTTTGGTACACTTTTCATCTTTCGCAAATTTTTCTTTTTTCGTTTTACGTTTTGTTTCAAAATGTGGGTGTGGAGTTCAACGTTTTTTAAATGATGTTAGTAAAAATTAACGATTGTAAGTTATGCATAACATTAATGTATAAGCAATCGCATTGATATTTATGTATGGTTGATATGCAATAGGTTCGCAAGACAATGCCCACAGACAAAATACTCGTTCTATTTAATAGAGAAAATGATAATAAAATGAAACAATAATAAACATAATAAGCTTTTTCTTTTCAGAATTTAAAAACCACCAAACTTTGGTAAATAAGTTATCTACCCACACTACACTACACTACACTACACCTTCATATTCCTCTTTGGAAAAACCTTAGTCTATCCTCTCTATAAATACACACAAGAATAGTGGCTGCTACCATGGATAAACTCCGCCGCGTGAACTAACTCTGTTTAGGTTGTCTCGAATCACATGTGAGAGGCCATCAGTAAAGATATTTATCAAAGAAAATTCAGTGAGCAATTACAATTATTGTTATATTCTTTAACTATAAAGAAGTGTGTTAAATATGTGTGGATTATGTTCTTGGTAAAGATGGACAAAATCGATTTTAACAATCGTTGACCAACCCGATTCAGTTTATTAACCGACCATTTAAAGTGAATAACCGAATCAATTAAAGTAATAACCATAGTCACATAGTTTGCTAGAGATACCACAATCTTCGATCTGGATCGCTTGTATCGAATCACCGTACGAACATGTTTTGTATTAGCTTCGGATCGCGATTCAGTTCATGAAATTGACGTTCCCAGTTTACAACTTCAATCGTACCACTAACTATTAGGATCACAAAGCTCTTTTTTTCCTTGTGAAACCCAACGTGCAAAGCATACAATTCATGTTCAAAACATGAAATCGAATCTTTATGCTTAAGGAATGGAGATGAAGACGAAATTCAAGCTTAATTGTGACGATGATGAATAACGATGAAGTAGAACAATTGAAATGAAAGCTGGAGATTTGGAAATGAAGATGATTGTTGTTGTTGTTGTTTTTTGTCTTTTTATAACCAAGTAGCCTTTTACCAAGTTACATCCTCAATTAGGGGTGTTAAACGGGTCCTGTTCGTGTGTTGACAGGTCTAACCCGACTGAACCCGAAAGTTTTACGCGAATCGAACAAGAGCCGAACCTGAAAATTGTGTCAGACATATGAACTCGAACATGAACCAAGAATTCGTGGGTTGACCCAAATATGACCCGGTTGATCCGAATTTTTTATAATTTGTTATTTTTCTTATATAATATTAAAAAAACTTATTACAAATTAAATTACAAAAAATTTTAAAAATTTTATAATTTTTAAATTACAAATTAATTTAAATTTTTTTTATTAAATCTTATGTTAGTTTCCTTTATGTTATAACAACTTAAAATTCCGACAAAAGAAATAAAATTTAATATAAGTAGGTTGACCCAAACACGACCCATTTAGCTATATGAAATGATGGGTTCCACCTTAAACTAACCCGATCCCGTTTTGCCAAAACCTAAACCCGCAAATCTCGTATTAAGTTTGTGTCGTGTTTTTTTGTAGTGTCGTAAATTCACACCCCTACCCTCAATCTTTGTGTTTTTTTCTATTTAACTTTAAATTTGTCTGTTTGTTTTTTATTATATATATTAATAGGTTAACTGCTTTAAATAGCGGGTTGTCGCTAAAATGAGCCACCTTTGATAACCTCGTTAGTATAACGACGTTAGTATTAATGGCGTTGCTACAAACTGTTAAGTCGTTAGTACTAACGGTAACCCATTAATATTAACAAAGTTAACTTCTTTAGTTTTTTCCTTCTTTTCATCACCTCAACGATAACGCCACTAGTACGAACGGCACCCGTCGTGATGCGTGCGTATATATCGAGTGTCATCACGACATTGTAATGA
>JAUTDX010004147.1:0-56376 GCA_030844895.1 Ambrosia x helenae
GTCTTTTCGATCTAAGCTTTTGAATAACAGTTTCTTTCGGTCTACAATAATTTTGCGGTAACTACCGGTCAAGGTTACCTCGGTCTCGTTCAAGCCGTTTGGACTTTAACAGCTTCGGTCTTCTCGGTCTATCTTGGTGTGAGCTTTCGGTCATTGTCACACCCACAGTCTCACGCCTACGGTCATCTTGGCGCGTTCTACGGTCTTTCTCCCACCGGAATTCACTTTCCGCGCAGCGGTCTTTTAAGCCGTTCGGTTCACTACGGCTTCGGTCTCTCCTCGTTGGTTCTTTTCCGACGCCGGTCACGGTCTTTCTTTATATCCAACGGAACAAGCTTTCCGATGGCGGTCTTCTTGTCACCGGGTTTTTCATCTCAGGCGACAACGGTCTATCTTTCTTTCTTACTTATTTTGGATCAAGAGCTATAAACTCACAAACTCACAAACAAGAGACTCAAATGCTTAGCTTCTTATTAAACTGAATTGTAAAGTGCATACATGAAATGAACAAGACTAGGCTATTTATAGGAAACAAACAAACGGCTAACCAATTAACTAGGACTAGCCTAACAACTTTAACGTAAACTTATTCAAAGTAGACTTGCAGGAAAACCAGGACAACACGTAACAACTTTGAAGCTAGCATGACTGACATGCAGTGCATGTGATATTAAGTTTGAATCAGTCTTCAACACCCCCCCATGATTCAAACGTCCTTAACATTCAGCTGACTTCTGAACCAGACAAACTTCTCAATACTCAAGGCTTTAGTAAGGATATCAGCTAATTGATCTTCAGTGCTACAGAACCTCAAGACAACCTTCATTTGCCACCATCTCTCTAACAAAGTGATGCTTCAGTTCAATATGTTTTGAATTATTGTTCAATATAGGATTCTTGCTCAGCTTGATTGTAGACTGATTGTCACAAAATAACACTGTGGGCTTCAACTGCTCTAACTGAAGTTCCTCCAAGATCCTTCTAAGCCACACAGCCTGACAGGTAGCAGTTGTAGCAGCTATGTACTCAGCTTCAGTGCTGGAAAGAGCCACCGTGGTCTGTTTCTTTGAACTCCAAGTAACCATACCACTACCAAGAGTAAATACATTAGCTGAGATGCTTTTCCTGTCTTCTACACTGCTGCCCCAATCACTGTCAGTGAATCCAACAAGCTCTACTTCCTTGCCTTTTCATACCAAATACCAAACTTTAAAGTACCTGAAACATACCTCAGAATTCGTCTAGCAGCTCCCCAATGGATCTTTGAGGGATTTTGCATAAACCTTGAAACTATTCCCACAGCATAAGCCATGTCAGGTCTTGAATGGGTCAAATAAATTAACCCACCCACTAAGCTTCTGTATGCCACAGCATTTGCCAATTCTTCTTGATCATCACTTCTTAACTTTTCATTAATCTGCATAGGTGTTCTTTCAGGCTTACACCCCAGCATCCCGAATTTAGTAAGCAAATTCCTGGCATATTTTTCTTGTGACAAAAATATCCCTGAATTAGTCTGCTTAATTTCCAGGCCCAAAAAATACTTCAGCAGCCCATGTCAGTCATCTCAAATTCTTTTTTTCATCCTTTCCTTGAACTCCACAATGAGCTTATATGAGGAACTAGTACAGATAATATCATCTACATATATACATACATAGATAATATGATTTGACTTTTCCTTTTTGACATATAAAGTTGGCTCATTGTGACTTCTTACATAACCATGCTTCAAGAAATGACTGTCAATTTTGTCATACCAGGCCTTGGGAGCCTGCTTAAGCCCATACAAAGCTTTTCTTAACTTGTACACCTTATCTTCCATTCCAGCCACTTCAAACCCTTCAGGCTGCTCTACATAAATATCCTCATTCAAATCTCCATTCAAGAAGGCTGATTTTACATCCAACTGATGCAATTGCCATCCTAACTGAGCTGCAACTGAAATCACCACTCTAATAGTTTCAAACCTTGCTACAGGAGCAAAGGTCTCTTGATAGTCAATCCCTTGCTTCTGTGAATACCCTTTCACCACCAGCCTTGCTTTATACTTTAAGATCTCTCCCTTGGGTCCAATCTTTGTCTTGTAAATCCATTTCAAACCAACCAGATTCTTCCCAGCAGGTAACATCACCAACTCCCAAGTCTTGTTCTTTTCAATTGCTTCAATTTCTTCTAACATTGCAGCCTTCCATACTGATTTCTTTACTGCTTCTTGGTAATTCATAGGATCACTGATGCTAAGAGCAAATTGACAAGCAGACAAGTCATCAATTAACATATGGTTTTCATAATCAACATTTACCTTCCTGGCTGACTGATAGACTTCATTTAAGGACTTCAACTTTGGTGATGGAGAGAGAGACTGATTTGAGGATGCTTGTTCACTAGATTCAGCCTCATGACTAGCTTCATTGTTTTGACTAGACCCACCAGAAGAGGATTCATTGTGATCACTTGATTCATTACTTGGCCCATCTCCACCTTCTGCTTGATTTCCCAGATACACTTCATCAGGAAAAGGATCAACAAAGGCTTCTTCATACTTCTTCTTATCCAGTTTATCACCCCAGTTCCACTTAGTGTCTTCATGCACCTCTACATCCCTTCTTGTATACACCCTTTTGGTCTTAGGATTATACAGTCTATACCCATCTGTTTCATTTATGTACCCAATGAACACAGCTGCTCTGTTCGGTCATCCAGCTTCCTTCTACCCTGACCTGGAGTAACACCATAGGCCAGACTACCAAATACTCTAAGATGATCAACATTAGGCTTCTCATTATACCAAGCTTCATAGGGTGTTTTATCCTTGATAGACTTAGTGATCACACGGTTTATTAAATAAACAGCTGTAACAACCCCTTCAGCCCAAAAATAATTTGGCATTTGTTTCTCTTTGATCATACTTCTTGTTAGGCCCATGACAGTTCTATTCTTCCTCTCAACTACACCATTATGTTGAGGTGTGTATGGAGGAGTCAGTTCGTGAATGATACCATTTGATTCACAAAAATTGTTAAATTCTTTAGAACAAAATTCACCACCTCTATCAGTTTTCAAGGTTTTGATTGAGCATTCAGCATCCTTCTCAACCATTGCCTTGAATACTTTGAATTTAACAAAAGCTTCTGATTTTTCTTTTAGAAAATATACCCAACACATTCTGGTATAATCATCCACAAACAACAGATAGTAATAACTTCCTCCCATACTTGGAACTTGCATAGGCCCACACACATCTGCATATACAAGTTCCAATTTTTTCTTGGCTCTCCATAGTTTTGAACTGAAAGGTGCTTTGGCTTGTTTCCCAAACATACAACCAGAACACCTTTCAAAGAGATGAATTCGTGGCAAGCCATAAACCATTCTCTTGTCATGCAGAATTTTCAAAGTACTTGAGTTGTAATGACCATACCTTAAGTGCCAAAGCTTTGACTCATCATCACAGGGTGTAACAGGAGCAGTGTTTGTTGAATTCTCTGCATGTGTTGCATCCATCAGGAACATGTTATTCCTTGCAATCAAGATTGACATCAAGGTAGCACCAGTCTTCTTATTCTTGATCACACACTTGCCATCATCAAATAGCAAGGAGTACCCCTTTCTCATTAACTGTCCTACACTTAACAGATTATACTCCAGGTTTGGAGCATAATAGACATCACTTAACAATCTGCAGTCTCCATCCTTGATCTCAATCTTCACAGTGCCTTTTCCTTCCACAGCCAAATTTTTTCTATCTCCCAACCTGACATGAAGCTTAAAGGTTTCATCCAAATCAACAAAACTACTTTTGATACCTGTCATGTGGTTCGAGCACCCTGAGTCTAGAAACCATAAACAGCTTGATTTGCTACCATAGCTGTTGTCTTGATCATCTGCCATGAGAACATATTGTTGTGTAGGAATAAAAGCCATAAACAGATGTTGTTCTCCTTCTACATTTCCATCTTCTTGTCCTTCATTATCTGCTACATTTGCATGATCATCATTATACCAACACTCCCTTTTCATGTGCCCAAACCTGTTGCAGTTATAACATTGAGGACCCCTTCTTTCATTTCCTCTTCCTCTACCTTTTCCCCTAGAGTACCCTCTTCCTCTTCCTAGTATAGTTTCTGAGTGCTTCTGTTCACATCATGAAACACTTGTAGAGCTTGTTCATCAGTCCTTTCTACCTTCTCTTGAGTCCTGCTGTTAATTCTTTCTTCATGTGACTGTAATGATCCCATCAATCTTACAGGTGCAAGAGTTGATAGATCATGAGACACTTCAATAGAGGGTACCACATAATCAAATCTTGGAGTCAAACTTCTCAGTATCTTTTCCACCACAGTTCGATCAGCAATGATCTCACCAAAAGATCTTTGTTGACTCACAATACCCATAACTCTTGAGAAATAATCGCCTATGGACTCAGTTTCTCTCATACTCAGGTTCTCAAAATCTCTTCGTAGGCCCTGTAACTTGATTGCTTTGACTTGATTATCACCCTGAAACTCCATTTTCAGAATTTCCCAGGTCTCCTTTGCTGAAGTAGCAGCAGAGATTCTGGAAAATAACTGATCATGGACAGCTTGTTGAATCACAGCCATTGCATGAGCATCTTTCTTCCTGTTGGTCTTCAACCTTGCTTGATCAGCATCATTTTCATTTAACCCAGATTCAACCAGATCCCATAGATCACGAGATCTTAGGATAGTCTTGATCCTAATACTCCAGAACTCATAGCCCTCCCCCTTAAAGACAGGGATTGGACTAGGAGCCATAGGAAGAGCATTCAGTTGTTCTGCCATTTCTCGAATTGATGACTTCACACACTCAGATAAAAAGCACGACCTTGCTCTGATACCACTTTTGGATCAAGAGCTATAACTCACAAACTCACAAACAAGAGACTCAAATGCTTAGCTTCTTTATTAAACTGAATTGTAAAGTGCATACATGAAATGAACAAGACTAGGCTATTTATAGGAAACAAACAAACGGCTAACCAATTAACTAGGGACTAGCCTAACAACTTTAACGTAAACTTATTCAAAGTAGACTTGCAGAAAACCAGGACAACACGTAACAACTTTGAAGCTAGCATGACTGACATGCACGTGCATGTGATATTAAGTTTGAATCAGTCTTCAACAACTTTGTGACCCTTCGGTCTTTAGTCACCTCCTCCGGTCTCTTTCTTCTTTCTTCGGTACCGACTTTCTTTCTTCTTTCTCTAGTCTTTGAACTTTCTTTCTCGCTACTTTGACTCAGCCAATCTTTCTTTCTAGCGATTCAATACATGAAATCGCTTCTTCTTCCTTGTTCTTCCTTAGGGTTAATCATAAAACCCCTATTTCTTACACAATCTTCAGTCTTCACGTATGTACTTGCTTCACTTATTTCTTCTTTCTCAATTTCCATCACGTACTTCCCTTCGTCATGCTCTCTTCGTTCTGACAAGCTAATTTTTTTTTTTACTTAAATATCTCCCGCACCTCGGGTTGATTCCTTTATCACCTACACGGATTGTTTTGTTACTTTTATCACCGGTCACCCCCTGCATCACAAACGGTCCCTCCACCACGACAACGCCTAACCGAAGCATTTCAACACCTCCGTCTTCCGTTGTTAGACCCAGTCCCGAAACAACCCCGTAAATATTCTACTTCAAAATAGTGAACCAAACTCGGTTCCTTGCTACTGCGTTTGCCCCGCAGCCAAGGGCTACATCCTTTCTCCAAAAACCGACTCTCAAAACGACCACTCTTTCTTCACCCGAGCCCTAGGCTCTGATACCAAATGTTGGTTCAGGCCCCTCGCTACACACTCTACACAAGACTCTAACTTACGTATTATGTATGTATAATATGTAGTATAGAAAAGATGGTGAAAGCTTATTTCATTCAATAACTTACAGGGGCTATATATAAGCAAACCTAAATAAACTAACGTTGCATGCAAAACAAAAAAAAACAATAAAATATTAATACTTCCTATAGAGCCGTTACAAGATCGAGGACCCATTCTTCCAATCCGCAAAACGTACACTTCTGCAACGGTAATGTAACGTACTCCTACTTTCTTGGGCAACCAAAGACCATGTTGACCCGGATCATATGACTCGCAACCCGCTAAACCATGACCCGTTAAAACAACCCGAAATAATCAAGATTATTCTAACAACCACTAGACCAAGAGGCCATGGGTTGTTATGGATGTATCTGTACTCTTAGATTTTCAATGAATACTTTCGTGTAATTAATGTCTTATGATTCAATGAATATTTTCATTCAGTATTATTAATGTCTTATGATTCGCAGGAAAACCTAATGAAAAACCTCGAACTTTCACATAAAGACATTGAGTTGGCCACAGACCACTTCAGCCAAAATAATTACATTGGAAGTGGAAGATATTGGGATGCATATAAAGGAAAAATAGCACATGCTAATGCAAACGCAAATGCTAGTGTTAATGCTAATGTTGATACTGCCATTGTTGCAAAGAGGTGGGGTAGCAAGTTCGATGATCAATTTCGGACAGAACTCGAAATTCTTTTCAAGCGTAAACATAGGAACATCATTGGTCTTATAGGCTATTGTAACGAAATGAATGAAAAAATCATTGTTTACGAGCACATGTCTAAAGGGAGTCTTGATAATTATTTAAAAGATTCTAATCTTAGATGGATGAAACTACTCCAGATATGCATTGATGTTGCAAGTGCACTGGAGTTCCTTCATGGAGGTGATGCAACACTGAAGAAGGTGGTACATAGGGACATCAAAAGCCATGGAATTTTACTAAATGACAATTGGGATGCAAAAATTTCTAATTTTGAGTTGTCCTCATTAGATTCATCACAGCAGGACATGGAAGATATCAGTGATGATGCTTACCTTGACCCGCAGTACAAACAAGGGTTCTTAACTGAGAAATCAGATATATATTCGTTTGGTGTGGTTCTATCAGAAATCTTGAGTGGAAGACTAGCATGGATTGAAAAGTGTGAATATAACAGTCAGTCTTTAGGCCCTTTGCCTAAACACTACTTTGAACAAGGAAAACTAGATGAAATGGTGTTCAATGATATAGAGGAAGAAATTGTGCCACAATCATTGGCTACATTTTCAAATATTGTCTATCAATGTTTGCATGAAGATGGCTATATGAGGCCGGAGGCAAGTGATGTGGCGAAACAACTCAAGAAAGCATTGGAATTTCAAGTAAGTTCTTATATTCATACAAATAGTGGGTTCCTTTCAATGCATCTATCTCGAAACTTTAATAACTATTTGTTGTATTTAAAAATAAAATAAAAGTTGATTTGGATGAATTAAAGAAAATATGCATAGGTAAAAAGTAAAAAGTATCGACTATAATGTACTGTCTATGAAAATTAAAGTTTTTTGTTGGCTCTATCTATTTTTTTTTTTTTTTTTTTTGAATTATTTTTATTTTATTTAAAACGAAAAACGAAAGTTACATCACAATAGAAGGTAGACGGGCAACAAGCTGCGCCGCCACCCCTTTCTGAATTGCGAACCCTAGTCTACTAAAGACAAATCCGTGTCCCCCTGGAGATGAACTATTGCTGTGGACGACTCGTTGGATTGTTAATTAATACATAGGAGGACTTTGAAATATGGGAGCCCAAACTACCTAGAGACTACAAAGAAATATGAATTGTTATGAACATTTATTTATTAAAAAATGAATTTATGAACATTTATTTATTGAATTGTTAATTAATACATAGGAGGACTTTGAAATATGGGAGCCCAAACTACCTAGAGACTACAAAGAAATATTGCAGTTGTCACAAGACCCTGATATCCGCAAGAAAAAGGATATCTACAAGAAAAAGGATATCTACAAGAAGCTCTCTGAAGGAACCTTCCTTCCAAAGGAAAAAGTGGTAATTAACTCACATTCCGCTCCATGTTATTTTTTGTACATAACAGAAATCGGACTTATTTGATTTGATTTTTTTTTGTGTGTGTTATTTTTGTGTATCAGTGGTATATACTAAATGATGATGGAGCAGCAAATAAAATGATATCAGCGGCAAAGTTTTCTTGTAAAAACCATGATACACATAAGTTTAGATCTCCCGTCTCGAACTCGCGTGGTTCAGGCTTTCAAGCAAAGGGTTTTCCAACTGATCTGCGCCTCTCAAAAAAAAAAAAAAACATAAGTTTAGATCTATTCATATATCAAGGTTCCCCCCCCCCCCCCCTCCATCTCTCTCTCTCTCTCTCTCTCACACACACACACACACACTCTCTTTCATCTAAATTTGTTTGTGGCAGAAATTGAATAATATCAGGCCATGGGGTGTACTTTAACATCTGGGGTGCTAAAGTTCATTTAAGCAACTGATGCAAATATTAATGCAAATATTAAATGACTCAAATGTTTCATTACTCTTGAATGGTAACACTCAGGGGAAAGTTAAGGGCAATCTTTTACTTTTATCTATCGCTCATATCGTGTACAGGTTTCAGAAAGTGGCAAAGATGTTGGATCTTTCAAATCTAAAGATCCAAGTGATGGTAGACAACCGATTTTTATCTCTAGATGTCATATACGGGGTTTATCTTGTCTTCAAATTTTCCGGTCCAGGAATATTTTCACGTCAACGTATGTACATGAACCTAAAGTACAAGAGCGGGACTGAAACTTTAAATTCATATTTTGCAACATGGAGAGACGAAGATTGGATGATGATTGAATTGCACCGTTTCTTAAATCACAAGGAAGATCTTTCTTTCACGTTTCTACTGGAAAGCTTTTCAAGATACTATTGCACAAGTGGTGCCATCTTTATTGAAGGCATTGAGTTTCGAGCTATTAAAAAAGCAAGTTTGAAATATACTCTTTAATTCTCATTCTAGATTCTTTTTCAACTTTTATGTTGCAAATTACATGTTCACAATACGATGTTATAACTTTTATACACAGATGGCAAATGAAGATAACAAGAATCAAAAGGAAGTCGAAGATGTTCAAAAATCGAACCCGGACTTGGATCAACTAGTAACTGACAATGAAAAGGTCCTTTTTTCTTATTTCACATTAATAAATATTGTTTTCAGAAAAATCAAAATTATTCTTAGTGATGTTGGTACTAAATGCTCTCAGTCATATGACAAACAGACATATCTAAGGGAAGTAAATGGAAAGAAACATCTTATGCTTTCAGCAACAAAAGTTTTGTACAACTCTGAAAAATGGAAGCCTTTTTGTTCTAAATCCTCAGCCGACTCGAGGTTTGCCTTTAAATTATGTTTCAATAATCAAGTAGTAAAGTCCTTTAATAAGAAAATGAATGTTGCATTCTAAGATCTTAAAATATGGTACTTTGTCTTTAAGAAGTATGTAACCAATATCATACATGCAGATTCCAAAATGTCATGGAGCTTCTACCCTGTTGGGTAATCTTGATGGTTCGGGTCAAGTCGGGTCGACAGGTTCGGGTTATGCATTATGGGTCAGACGGGTCAAGCTGGGTATTTAGTGGTTTATTTATTTAACAATAAAGTAAATCTAGTTTGAATAATAAGTCAATATGTACGTTGGTGCATGGACTTTGAATTAGTATGTAGGATAGGTTGTTTGAATGAGTTTTTGTTTTGTCCGGGTATCAAGGGAGTAGTTGCAGCTTTTTAGCTTTGATTATTTCCTTTGTGTACGTTGGAATGTGCCTATTTAAGGCTTGTTATTGTTGATGAATAAAGCATTCACTTTTGCAGTTACTTTTCTTTTGCAAAACTCATACTCTCATTTATTCTTCTCTGCAAGTTTTAATTCATTTCAAGTTTCACATAATATCACTAAGGGACTTGGTACCAACATACCCCAACAAGTATTTAGAATCAAGTACAAGATTGAATCTCAAATGTTGTCACCATTTACGGAATACGTATGTTATCTTGTGTTCAAGGTTTCAGAAAGATGTCGGGGCTGCATTGTCCTGTAAAAGTATGGGATCTACTCCATCGTAGCAAGAAAGAGAACAAAATTATTTATTTTAGATCTCCAGCCTCATTGAATCATCATGATGACTTTTGGGTTCCACAACAGAGGAAAGATGGATGGATGGAGGTTATGATCTGGAGGTTCAAATCACCCTATAATAAGGAAGTTATTCCTATGAATTTGAAACTAGTAACTTATGAGGGAACCATGTCAGGACTTGTCATATGTGGTTTCGAGTTTCGGCCAGACCAATCGTAGAGGAATATGTATCAAACTAATAAGTTGAATATGTTTTATTCTTCTTGTCATTGTGTTCAATATTCAAATGCCTCTCAAAAAACTAAAATTCTAAGGGGAAGGGGCACTCCAGGATACTTACCATGGTCCTGACCATTGCTGGAGTGTCACGTCAAAATGAAGGCAAAGTACCCTACAATTACCAAATCATTGACGGCACTTTAGGGTATTTTGCCTAAACAATTAAATATTATAATCCAAATAAATACTATTAAGATAAACAATTAAACATAATATTCAAATACAATTTAATTAAAAATTTTACTACAAAACATAATCAAAATTTAACTAGAAAACATAATTCAAACTAAAGCTAATTTGTGTCTTAAAATTTGCCGTATAAAAAGTTGCTATACGAGTTTATCTAACAAAAGTACAAACCCGTCCTTGAAAACTGTTAGGACCGAAGAACGCGTCACCCGACAATCACGGGGTTTATACTCAAGGTGCGGAATCCCTTGAATATGTTCTAATAACAGCAACAACAATGAAACTAAGATAAACGAGTAGTTACAACACACAAACGGGTCAAAAGATTAACTTTTATATCATTAAAACAGAGCGCAGGTGTACAATGATCAAACCAAGCAATCTCAGACCAGGGGAGGGTGTTTGGAGAGTGTGTGTGGCAAAAACTAAGCTCTAGGGTTGAGATTAGGCCTATTTATACCTCCCGGGTACGAACAGCAACACGAAGGCGATTAGGGAGGCTATAAGACATACAGACACAGGCGATTGGGCCTAATCGCCTGTGAGAAGTCCCTAATCGCATGCTACAGTTATGCTGCATTGGAGCTAATCGCATGAACAGTACTCCTAATCGCCTATAGCCTTTCTCACACCCCAAAACGCGTATAAACGCCTCCAAACACCCCGAAATACGTCCAAACATCCAATATACTAGCCTAGGGACATCATGTACTAACAAAAACTCCCTCTAACAAACCGAAATAATTCTCTAACAAACCAAAATTATTCATTTGATTTGCAATTGGTAAACGCTTTGGCGTCAACAACGCATGCCTTTTATTTTATTTTTGTGCTTGCGTACCATTTGATTTTCTTTAATAAACTATATTATTAAATTATTTGATTTTAATATATATATATTTTACATTAAACACACACGTATTTTGTTGCTAATACAAAAATAAATAGTGTCTGTTTCAATTAGGTGTACGTGCCACATGTGATGTAGAGTATTTTTTTTTAATAATAATTCAGTTATCATTTTGTGTGATGTAAATTATTTTTTTTAATAATAGTTCATTTATCATTTAGTTTGATTTTTTTTCTTTCAATTTTTTTAAAATCCGAATGCACATTCATGACTATTTTTTTCAATTGAAATTTAAATAAAAATCTAGAAGTATTTAAATTAAAACAGTTTTAGTTTTTTTTTTACCTAGTACCGCTATTGTGTCAATACCAACCAAACAACGTCAATGCCGATACAGGTATTCATATCTATGATTTTTGGTTCTATTTCAACTACCCAAAACAACGATGATGAGTTTTTTTTTTTTTTTTTTTTGTGTGTATTTGACATTTTTGTTTTTTTCACATGTTTGGATCCGTGATTTCAGCGAAATATAATTGGGCATTAATTTTGACTACTAATAGATGACAATAAAGAGTATATATTTATTTTGTTTTTTTACTTTTTGTTTAGTTTTTTGGTATATAAACGTTTTTGATCGTGCTTGGAATGGTAACCTTGACAGAATATAATTAGGAAGTTGACTATTCGACGACAAAAATAGTAGAGATTTTATTTTCTTTGTGTTTACATTCATGTAATTATTCGGCACATGTTTAGATCAGTAACTTCGGAGAAATATAACTACGCAAATCCACCGAATTGTAATTTGGCCGGTGACAGAAGCATGGTTTGGGTAATGAACGTTGACATCACATTGCAAGTTGCCAAATTTTATATTTCAAGTCAATAGGTACATGTTTAAGTTATGTTTTGAACGGCAACATATAATTATTTTTTATAATATTAAGTATAAGAAGAGAATCCCGTTCAAAAAAAATGTAGAAGAAGAATCGTTTATGTGTTCACTTATATTTGACCTTTGCCCTTCTCACATTCTTCATCAACCCTTCTTTACACTTGAAGCACCAGAAATGAAACCAAGTGTTTTGATTTATTTATAATCCATCAAAAGGAACAATACCCATTTCTAGTTTTCAGATTAAACCTACAAAATCTCTAAAAGAAAAACAACCATATTGTTTCCCCTAGCTCTTTGATCATCATAGACGTCATGTTTTCATTTTCCGAAGACATACACATCAAGGACCAAGTTGCCATGTCCTGGGATGAATACATGGATCTACTATATATCCCATATGCCGAGATAGAATCGGCCACCAACAACTTCGCTGATGAAAATCTCCTCACACAAGGTACCTACTGTAAGGTTTACAAAGGACAACTCTTACAATCAGGGGAATTGATTAATATTGTTGTACGCAAATCTCGAAATCAATTCCTTACTTTCAATGAGTTGATGTTCTATAAAGGGCTCAAGCATAAGAATATCAACTCTGTTTTAAAGATTTCTAGCACTGAAAATGAGACTTTAATCATACACACGTATGAGGCTAATGAAAGTCTCGACAAACATCTAAGTGGCTTAACTCTCACTTGGATGCGAAGATTGCACCTATGTGTCAGGGTTGCACATGCACTGAAATCCCTTCATCATGATTATAACATGATACACGGTAACATCAAGAGCTCCAAAATTTTACTAGATCACAATTGGGAACCTAAGTTACATGGTTTTGCATTTGCCGTTGTTGATAAACATGATGGTCCTCAGAGCACTAGTAAATATTTTCGTTCATTACAATATTTGGACCCTGCACATGAAAACGCACATAATTATTTGACTAACAAGTCAGACATCTTTTCCTTTGGTGTCTTGTTGTTTGAAGTCTTGTTTGGGAGAGAAGCATCGATCCAAAACAATGATAATTGGTATTTTGCTCGACTGGCCCGATCACATTATGAAGAGGGAAAACTAGATGATATGATCTATCCGGATCTCCGAAGACAAATGAACTTGCAATCATTGAACATTTTTGCAGAAATTGCATATTATTGCTTGAAGGTACGACCATCAGAACGCCCAGATACGAATCAAATTCTCACAAAACTAGAGAAAGCATTGGAACTTCAACTCACACATGTAATCCTTTAACTTCTCTTTTCTACCTTTCATCTATTACTCTATTCTCATTATTGTGATTATTCATAATAAAGGAACAATCAGTAGTTGCTGCCGTAGGTGAAGGTACTTCGTCGTCCATCCACTTAATGGTAAGACCATCAATCCCTTGACTACTCTTCTACCTTTCACCCTTTTAGCATTCTTGATAGCTTATAAGTTTACTAATTTGATTCTTATTATTTTGATTATTATCATATTAAAGAACATTTAAACACTAGAAAGGAGGTACTTCATATTAAAGTGGTTGTGGTAAATCATCAAAGGACATTTATCCAATATCCAATATAATTTTTATGCATCAAAATGAACTAATTAGAAACTTCTTTTTTTCTCTTTGTTTTGGTTAACTAGGCATACCGACTTCAAGAGATATCATTAGCCACCAACAATTTTGCTGAGGAAAATCTTATAGGTGGATTAGGAAAGGTGTACAAAGGACGACTCATATTGTGTGGGAAATCGAAACTGGTGGATATTGTTGTGCGGAGGTTTGATTGTAAGTACGGGCAAGGAGATGCATTAAAGACGGAGATTTCAATGCTTTCTAGTTTCGAGCATAAAAATATCATATCTTTTGTTGGGTTTTGTGACGAGAACGATGAGAAGATCATCATTTATGAGCACGCAGTTCATGGTAGTCTAGATCAACATCTAAGCGATCCAAATCTCACATGGTATCGAAGATTGAAAATATGTTTAGGTGTTGCGCGTGCATTGAATTACCTCCATTATGATGTCATACATTGTGATATCAATAGCTCTAAAATATTTTTGGACAAAGATTGGGAACCAAAAATATTTGGTTTTGAACTTTCAACAAAATATCCTCAAAGTTTGAGGCATCGTCTTCTCTTCTCTCGCTACTTTAACAACACAAATATGACACCCAAATATGATGTTTACTCTTTCGGTGTGTTGTTGTTTGAAGTTGCTTGTGGTAGGAAACCAACGATTGGAGACAATGGCATTAAGAAAGAACTTGATGACATCATTGATCCAAATGTAAGGAAACAAATGGACACACAATTGTGGAGTGTCTTCATAAAAGTAACTTATAGCTGCTTAAATGAACAACTTGTAAAACGTCCAACTATGGATCAGATTGTCAAAGAACTCGAAGACATGTTGGAACTTCAATGGTCATATGAATATCTTGTAAGATCACCAATGTTTCAATTTTTTTTTCTTCGTACCTCCTTTAGCTATTATTATATTTATGATTGCTAATTGAACTTTTTTTTTTGCGAAAATTTGTTATAAAGGAACAGTCAAGGTTTGCAGATCAAGATACGTCATCAAATCTTTTGAAGGTAATATTTTTATTTTATAATTAAACCACAATATATATAAATATATATGGTGTAGCTAGCTAGCTTTGATTATGGTTCGCTTGTCATTTTCAGTAAACTTCACCCACTCAAAAACCTTCACAAATTTGTGTGGTCACGTTATACTCCGATCCATTCCATTCCTTTCCAAAACCTTCTTACGTTTTTTTTCACATCATTGTTTACTTTCTGTTTGTTTCTTTTGACCACTCAATTTGTTTTAATATTGTATAATATATTTAAATTTTATATAACTAACGTAATAAATGATTTAGAAAGTTTAAAGATAATTAATTGCCATTGGGGTTGGTGGCCCAATGGTAGAAGCAAAGCTTCTAGGAACACCTAAGGGGGAGGTCATGGGTTCAAGTCCCACAAGGAGAAGAAATTTGCCATTCAAAAAAAAAAAAGATAATTAATCGAATATATCATAATTAAATGTTATAATAAATTAGCTAGGTAGAAGTTGAAAGAGAAACAAAGAACGTAAGTGGTAGAGATGGAAAAAAAGCCCTAGTTTGACGGAGTACTCGAAATTCGAAACATCTAGAATGCATATTTGGCCATTTGGGTATGGGATTGAAAAAAATATTTCGCATATATAAGACGGATATGAGACTAGAATCCGATCACAAAAACAAATACCAACCATATGTTGGAAGTTTCCTTTAATTCTTATTTAGTAACGCTTAATTCTAGTTGCTTCATGTTGTGAAAAATTGAATCTATCATATATTAATTGTATTTAATGTTAAATAAATTATTTATTTTTTGTAACCCCTAAACTCGTTCAATAAATGAAACTCTTAATTAATTTTTAAGTTACATAACTTCAAACTAAACCTAATTAAAGTGAAGGAGAATTTCAATATGTGTAAAATATGCGTAGGATGAACTTTTATATGTGTAGGATAAATGTATAATAATCTCGATATGTGTAAGATAAACATATGATAATTTTTTATATGTAGGATGAATTTTGATATGTGATAATAACTAATGTAAGAAGAGTTAAAGTATTTAATGTTTATCATCATACCATTTGTTCTTTTTGTTCTCACATTAACATTTTTCTCATTTGATCATCCCATATATTTGTATCCAATAAAATATGAAATTATCTTTTATAATTTATGCCACCATAGAATTTACATATTTTAAGTATTTTTTTAACATTTTGTTGTGATGATGATTATATATGTAATTTATCATATTTTTGTTTGCTATTATTATTATTAAAAACCTAAAATTATATAAAATTAGAATTAAAATAATAACATTTATTTGAAAATCCTTTGAGTAATTTTTTATGAACTAATAGTTATGCCCAGAAACTCAATGAGAAATTACCAGATTATTAACCCACATGTACTTGATTTGTTTGTTAACTTTTTTTAGATGCACTTTCTTACAAACATAAATATTTTTTTTATAAAATTGATAAATTTGTTTATATGTGGGAATTTATTTAAATATGATTAATTAATGTTGATTAGTAAAGAAGAAAAAAAACCAATCAACTAAAGTTATATGGTAAAACTCTTGTTATATATATAGTATAAGGTTATATTGGAAACTCTTGTTATATGGTAAACTCTGGAAACTCTAACTTCTCGACTTTTTTTATGAAAATTTTAGGGTATATAATATACATGATTTTAAGCATCTTGGGCCAAAAAAATCAAAAAAGCACCGACGAGAGCCTCCTCTAAAATGAGAGACTAACACCCCTTATATAGGTCTTCAAACCTAATGGGCCAAGCCTAGATGTGTATTTACTAGGCTTCAAACCTTATGGGCCCGACCCAGTTATGTATTTACTACCATACCTCTTCAATTCCTTTATTAACACATATTTTTATAGATGGAATGGTTGAAGATTCCTTTAAGCGAAATAAAGTCAGCTACAAGTGGTTTTGATGAAGCATATTATGTAGGGGCTGGTGGGTACGGTAAAGTGTACAAAGCAGACCTTGATGTTTTAGATAGCGAAAGTGTTTCATCAATGGAACGTAAACCTAAAGATAAACTTCCTAAGAGAAGAACAACGGTAGCTATAAAATGCATCATTGATAGGGAAGATGAGAACAGTAAACAAGGATTTTTAACAGAAATTGAACTACTTTCAAGTTGTAAGCATCCAAATATAGTCTCTCTTCTAGGCTTTTGTGTGGAAGCTCGGAATATGATTCTTGTATATGAGTATGCTGTTAAAGGAAGTTTAAGTGATTATTTGGGGAACACTCACAAGAATATTTATCTTCCTTGGGAAAGAAGATTACGAATTTGCCTTGATATTGCACATGGAATTAATTATCTTCACACCCACATGGAGGGCAAACCAAGGATAATACATCGCGATATAAAGAGCGAAAATATTTTGTTGGATGCCAATCTAAATGCAAAGGTTGCGGATTTTGGGCTCTCTAAATTCCACCCTACGAATCAACAAGCAAGCACTATATATACAAAACATATTGCAGGCACAGAATTTTATTTGGATCCAGAATATTTGACAACCGGTAAATATAAAAAAGAATCTGATATATACTCATTTGGAGTGGTTTTATTTGAGATCCTATCTGGAAGGTTGGCGTATGATTCAACTTACGTGGTGGAAAATGATAAGGGGCTTGCACCTATTGCAAGGCGACGTTTCAACGAGGGAACACTAAAGGAATTGATAGATCCTAAAATGATAGAAGAAGATGATGAACAACTTATCACTGTCAATAGAGGACCCAATCAAGATTCTTTTGAAACATTTTCAAGTATTGCGTATCGATGCTTGGCAGAAACTCAAGCCAAACGTCCAACAATGGAGGTCGTCATCAAGGAACTTCATAGTGCATTGAACTTGCAGGTAAGTTAGTTTATTACAATGATCGGGGTATTCTTCATTTTATCTTGATATCTTTTAGTGAATATAATACTAGTACTAACTTTTTTTAAGAAATTTTAGAATTTATGACCACTATAGTCTAGATTTCATAAGAAACAAACTTTAAATTTGGTATGCACAGCACAACGGTGCACAAAATATAATTAACTTATAATTAACTCATACTTCTCTTAGAATTATAGATGTATATAAAGAGTCATAATCTATGATATAATCTCAATCGATTTTAGTAAAGAAAAATAATTATGATCACTTCTCACTTTTTAGCTTTTTGCCACTTATCATTTTATTAGCCATTATTAAATATTATATTTATTTATTTAATTTATCAGTAGTCATTCTCACTAAAAAATAGATTTATTTATTTAGTGCAATTTTGATATGGCATGAACCAATGACAGTTTCCCTTTAATTTTATTAGCGTACTAGCATGCATATAGGCTACAACATTCTTCTTTATACTAACAAACAATGTTGCAGGGGGAATCCATGATTCTTACAAGGTTTCAGCTCAGTGATATAGAATTGGCCACTGAAAAGTTCTCTGAAATATATTGCATCGAGTCGCTTCCATATGGTAAGGTGTACAAAGCAGAACTTGATGCTTTTGACAACAAAACTCCATGTGTATTTGAAGAGAAGAGTGACTGTACATTGCCAAAGACACGCATCACTGTAGCTATAAAACGCATCGCTAGTAAAATAAGCGGACAAGAAAAAGAAGAGTTCCTTTCGGAAATTGAAATGCGGACTAGTTATATGCATCCCAACATTGTCCCTCTTCTTGGCTTTTGTGATGAAAGTGATGAAATGATTCTTGTTTATGAGCTTTCTTCTAACAAAAGCCTTGAAGACTATTTGATAAATGTTGATAATATGAATAATCTTACATGGACGCAACGTCTACACATGTGCCTTGCGGTTGCACGTGGACTTGATCACCTTCACACCAAGATACACAACCAGCAAAGGGTAAAACTCAACGACATAAGTAGTGCCAACATTCTGATAGGTAGGAACTGGGAGCCGAAGATCGCTTACTATGGGATCCCTGCGTATTACTTAAAAAATCAAGATAGGAGCATTCCCATTAGCAAAAGAGTTTATTCGGATCCAGAATTAAACAATCTACGTGCAATGAAAAAACAACCGTGTGTTTTTTCCTTTGGAGTTATACTATTTGAGATCTTCTGTTGGAGGGTAGCATATGATCCAATTTACATAAATGAAAATGACCAAGGGCTTGCAGCCATTGCATGCCACCACATCTATGAAGGAACAATAAAGAGTATGATCGATCCAAAATTAAACGAAGTAAGTAATGAAGACATTCTTACTTCAAACAAAGGCCCAAATCAAGATTCTTTGGACACGTTTTTGAAAATCGCATATCATTGTTTAGTAGAACCTGAAGTTACAATGAAAGTCGTCATCAAGGAACTTGAGATAGCCTTAAACTTTCAAGTAAGTTAATATTTTCACACTATACGTACATTCTTTCTCTTCATATTCCTAATCACTAGTAGAAAGTATTATGCTTAGTCATAATCAATCTTAAGGAAATGTGATATTCATGTGAAATGGAATACTACTAAGACTCGACTTGACAATTCATGTGTTTAATTTTGAGTTTCGAGAGATACCAATGACTATTAACATGAAAATATCGAGTAATAACAATAATTCCTATTCCTATCTATAATAGATGATATCCAAATTCTAATATAAAGTGGGTTCCCAATCTATATTTTGTTAATAAAACCTAATCCTAAAATAACATATTGATCTTAACCTATATATGAAATGATAAACTAATATGAATAATTAAGAGATGAAATTATAAATAATCAGATAATACCAATAACACTAATAGTAATAATGTTTTATATTTGCCTTCCCTTCACATGTTCTATTGTTGCTTTTCCTTCTCCATGCGCTTCTCCCTCGTTACGGATTTTGTGTAGTCTAATTATATTGATTATGGTGTTTATTTGACGTCAAATAATTATGATTCACAGGAAAACCTCATGAAAAGCCTTCAAATTTCACTTAAAGACATTGAAGTGGCCACAGAAAAGTTTAGTCAAAAGAATTGGTTTGGAAATGGAAGATGTTGGGAGGCATACACAGGAGAACTACCATGTGCTGATGCTAATTCTACGATGATTGCAAAGCGGTGGAATAGCAAATTTGATGGTCAGTTTCAAACAGAACTTGATATTCTTTTGAAGCGTAAGCATGCGAACATCATTGGTATCGTAGGCTTTTGTAATGAAATGAATGAAAAAATCATTGTCTACGAGCACATGTCTAAAGGAAGTCTTGATAGACATTTAAAAGATTCTAATCTTAAATGGATGAAAAGGCTCCAGATATGCATTGATGTTGCAAGTGCATTAGAGTTCCTTCATGGAGGTGATGTAACCCTGAAGAAGGTGGTACATAGGAACATCAAAAGCCAATGCATTTTACTAAATGATGATTGGGATGCAAAGATTTCTAATTTTGAGTTGTCCTCATTATTTTTGTTGAACCAAGATATGGAACATATCAGCCATGATGCGTACCTTGACCCACAGTACAACCGTGGTTTCTTAACTGAAAAATCAGATATATATTCATTTGGCGTGGTTTTATTGGAAATCTTGTGTGGAAGATTGGCAGTTGTAGAGGGATCTAAAGATAACAGTCAGTCTTTAGGGCCTCTGGCTAAACATTGCTATACACAAGGAAAACTAGATGAAATTATATTTGAGGATATAAAGGAACAAATTATGCCCAAATCATTGACCACATTTGTTGATGTGGCCTTTCAATGCTTACATGAAGATGACTTTGAACGGCCACATGCAAATAAGGTGGCAATACAACTTAAGAAAGCATTGGAATTTCAAGTAGGTTTTCATTTTATACAAAAGATATCAAGTATTTAATTAAAGTATATAGCAGTAATGTCAAATGATATAAATTTATTAATTTTTATTTGTTGAAATGTTTAATTAATACATAGGAGGAGCTTGAAATATGGGAGGCCAAACTACCTAGAGACTACAAAGAAATATTAGAGTTGTCAGAAACTCCTGAAATCTACCATACTGAAAAGAAAAGGGATATCTATAAGAAGCTTTCCAGTGGGATCTTACTTACAAAGGAGAAAGTGGTAAAGTTATTTTTTTTTATAAGGATTAACTCATACACGTGCTACTCTTGCATTTAAATCTATATCTTTGTTCACTACAAGACTCGAACCTAAATCTCATGGGTAAAGACATCACTATGTAGCATGTCGATATCACTAAGCTAGAGCCTAGTGATTGGAAGTGGCAATTTCTTTTTATTGAATAACATTTTTTTGTAGCCAAACACCACTTAACCTTGCACTTTCAATTATTTGAATTCACACCGCTTTTGTGGTGGTAGAAAGTTGTAATTAATAATACATATTAAATCCAATTTTTTTTCAGTGTTCTTAATATTTTTGTAATCTTAATGAATATTCACTAATAACATACCCTTAAAGTGTGTATAAAATATCATACAAGCAATTTTACATGATAGAAATTGGACTCTCATTTGTATTGTTTTGTTTATCAGCTGTTTAAACTAAGTGATAGTGGAGAAGCAAATAAAATGATATCAGCAACAACGTTTTCTTATGAAAATCATAGATCACATAAGTGGAGGTCCATCCATAAATCAAGGTCCTCTCTTTCTCACATATTTTTTTCAGTTAATACATAGAATGTTTTATAATGATTGCTCATAAGTAACATGTACAGGTTTCGGACAGTGGCAAAGATACTGGATATTTCAAATTTAATGATAAAAATTACATTAGACACCCGATTTTTATCTCCAAGTGTTGTATACGGCGTTTATTTGGTCTTCAAATTTTGTGATCCTAGAATAGTTTCATGTACAAGTATGTACGTTAACCTAAAGTACAGAAACGAGACCAAAGCTTTGCATTCATATTTCGCAACAAGAAGAGACGACGAGTGGATGATGATTGAATTGTACCGTTTTGTGAATCACAAGAAGGATGTTATTTTCAAGTTTCTACTAGAGAGCTTTTCAAGATACTATTGTAGAAGTGATGCCATCTATATCGAAGGCATTGAGTTTCGAACCATTAAAAAAGCAAGTTTGAAAATACACTTTGGTTCTCATTCTAGAATATTGTTTAGTTCTATGTTACACATTTATCATATGATGTTACAATTTGAACCCATAGGTAGCAGATGAAGACATCATGAATCTGAAGGAAGTTCAGAAATCGTATACGAACTTGGAAGATGATGACATCGGTGAAAAGGTCATTTTCTAAATTCAAATTAGTAGAAAATCAAAATATTTATTATGACATTCGTACTAAAATCGCTTAATCATTTGACAAACAGTGCTTCTCGCTAAGCGAATTGAATGGAAAAAAACGTCTTATGCTTTCTGCAACCGAGGTTTTGTACAACTCTCCAAAACTGAAGTATTTTCGTTTTAAGCCTTCCGCTGAATCGAGGTTTGCTTTTCGATTACATTTCTATAAGTCATAAATTCCCCATTTATGTATATAAATTCTATTTATTTAATTGAATTTCATAGTTAGAACTTAGAAGTCCATTCTTTATGAAATAGAAACTAACTTTACACTTATATCGAGGTTTAGCAACCAAATTTAAACTGGGCTCAAAATACAAACCACTAGCAGCTAATTCATATGATTGATTTTTTAATATTTGTTGACACAACTCTTTTTGGTCATTTTAGCGTTCATGTATGTGATTAATTATTTTAATTTGATTAATTATTTTATGATATGTTCGATCAATGTGCACTCTGATTTAGTTTAGATCTAACTTATTGTATTAGCGATCACAACTTTTGTGACCAAATAGTGACCATGTCCTCACAACTTTTGCGACCAAGTTGTGACTGTCAATTCAGTTTGTCGTAATTGCCCAGTTTTCTAGTGATAAGTTGAGCTTTATTTATTTATTTATTTCTTTTATGCATATGTGGCGGGTTTGAGAGAATTAACTAGTAAAATAACAGATATTTATGCGTAAAATCTATTAAAATGAAGTTGATGGTTGGTTTATGTTTTAGGCCTAATTTAAAGTTGCTTCCTAAAATCCAAATAATAATAATAATAATAAATAAAGTTTTTGATTTTGTTTATGCAATTGGCATTTAATAAAATACCAATGTTGCACTCTTATGTTTTAATTAGAGAGAAAATGGTACGTTGTCTTTTAAGAAGTTTGTAATGATTATCAAACAGATTTCAAGATGTGGTGGAGCTTCTACCCCAACAAGTATTTAGAATGAAATACGAGATTGAAATTCAAAGGTTGTCACCATCCACAGAATACACATGTTACCTTGTGTTTAAGGTTTCTGAAAGGAGTCGGGGGCTGCATTGTCCTGTTAAAGTACAAGATCTACTCGTCAGGAAAAACAAAGAGAACAAAATTATTTATTTTAGATGCCCAGCCTCATTGAATCAACATGATTCTTTTTGGGTTCCAGTGCAGAGGAAAGACGGATGGATGGAGGTTATCGTGTGGAAGTTCAGTTCAAAGTATAATAAGCTTTGAAGAATGTTATTCCTATGAATTTAAAAACTAATAACTTATGAGGGAACTATGTCCGGCCTTATTATATGCGGTTTGGAGTTTCGACCAATGTAGAGGAACTTATCGATCTAAGCGTTTCAACGGTTGCATTTTCAGTTTCCGTTGCAGTTATTGTCAGTTTTCTTTTGCTCTGTAATTAGCAGGACATTAACTCGTAATCAATATCTATTATCTTTTTTTTGAACGGTAATCAACATCTATTATCAACCTCTGTAAATAGATATTGGCACCAATGTATGGATAAACATTACTATATTTTGACAGTATATATGTTATTTTTAGATTTCACCAGCTCTCTTCAAACTATTCTAGTCATTAAATATCTATGTTTTGATTTTCTGTTCATTTGTATTCTACAAAGATACTCTCCAAAAACCGAAAATCATGTACATAGAGCAACAACATATGCAACTAACTTGTTTCGATGAAAACATCATCATCATACTCAGTTAATCCCACCAATAGCTAAAGCTAAGGTAGGTTATGAGGAGAGTAAGATGTAGACGACCTTACCTCTACCCTGTGGGAGTAGAGAGATTGTTTCCGGTAAGACCCCTAACTCGATAGTGGTTTTGTATCGAGATTTGGACATAAGTTACATAACACTTAGCAATTGGGACAAACATAATTGGTGCATGTACCCCCTTGTTTTTGTAACATCCGACAAAAATCGATGTGATTCCGTACGTAATTAGTATATGCAATTAACGGTTTAAGTGCGTATTTAAATTAATTGGATTAAATTTAGCCTTAGAGAATAGCAAATTCCCCATAAGATGCATAGGAATGCACATGTTTAATGTTGAAGCACGGCGAAATCGCATGCGAATAAACTTGTCCGGAACGGACGTTGGTGATTACCTGGTAAAAAAAAATTAAATAAGCAAAAAGGATCCCGGACACCCAGGATATAAAATAAAGGGTACTTTCACATAAAATGATGTGTTTTGGAACTCCAAAACCATAAGTGAAAACTTTACATACAAATCTCCCGATAACGAATAAAGTGCGCGTACCGCACCCGGTACGCATATAACTTATAATTTCACCCGACAAAAGCCTAATTAACCAACCAACAATTAAACTAGGCTATGTTTAAGGATTATTATAGGCTATTTTATGTCCGGATAATGCGTATATTAAAACCGAATAAAACTCGAACGAAGCCGTAACTATATATAATTAAGTTGTAGCTAGAAGCCAATGAAGCCACAGCGGAGTGGTGGAGGTGTGAGGGTTTTCCCCCCAAGGTCTCGGGTTCGAGTCTTGGGGTTTCCCGCACTGGGATTTTCCAAATGCCCTCTGGGTCTGGAGTGGGCCAGTTGAGCCCTTGTCTATGGCCACTGGGGGGGCGCTCAGTGGGTGTTTGGCCGGTCAAAAAAAAAAAGTTGTAGCTAGAATTGTTGGAGATATTTTGCCCAAATGGACCCCACCCCATGACCTCAAGAACCGGCCACCCTCCCATCCATACCTCAAATCTCTTTTTTTTTGTACTAAGGATCCATGGATGTATAGTATATGAAGATATGGAAAGATTGCATGTCCTTTTAAGATTTCTATAAATCCTTTCTTTGGCTTTAGAAACTCACGGCAAACACTCACAACAAAATCCATCTAGATCACTCAAAATCCACTAGTACACATACATTCTTATTATATAAAATAAAAATCTAAGTAATGGATCCTCATGATCTTGTGAGATATGTTTGGATTATAAAGACATCATAAGGTTAAACAAATGATCAAAACCTTTCTTTCTTTTTCCTTTGATGCCGTGAGATATCAAACACACACCCACAATTTTTTTTCAAGTTAAAACTCTACAAATTTACTCATAAACATCCATTTTCCAAACCCCAATTGTGTGTTTCAAGCTTGGAGCTTAACCACCTAGGAAGAACACACTAAACCCCTTCAAAATCAAGTATTTTTAGCTTCCCTAGCCTTGTGCTAGTTGTAAGTATTCTTGATCTTGTTCTTGTCTTTAAAAGTTTATGTTTGTATCTAGAAAGCAAGTTGTACAATGGGTTAACTTGATGGAATTTTTAATGATAAAACATATGCTTTTTAAGACTAAAATGGTGATGTGTTTGTGTATATATGGGCCGAAAATGGTGATGGATGTGTGTAGTGTTCTTGTAGTTTTTATTAAGTTCATGAATACATGAAGAAAAATGGTGATTTAAATATAACTTGTTATTAGAACTTGAATATAGTTTTGATCATCATAACATAAACATTTAAGACTATGTATAGTGTTGATTTTGTTAGGAAACAAGTTACACAAATTTTACATCTTTAAAGTCTACACATTTGAAGAATGTAAATTGGACAAGTTGGACAAAATACACTAATTACACATATTAGTATCCTTAATGAGATGATTAGAGACTATTAAAAGTGTTGAAACTTAAAAATAAACTAACATAACAAAGTTGATCCATTAAAGTCCACTAGTTTAGTAGAAAAATATTAGTCTTGAAAGATGGAATGGAAAAATGCAACTTTTATAAGTTAAGGGACTAATGTTGTAACTTTTAAAGTTGAGGGACTAAAGATGATATTTTTAGAAACTTGTGTCTAAAAATATAACTATGGAAAGTTTGGTGTCAAAGGTGTACATAATAATTTTCTAAGGTAGATTTGGTAAATACTAGAAACTATACACATGTATTTTGTATAAAAGTGTATTTTTATAAAATAGAGTTTTATAAAAATATGGACTTTTCTAACACATGGAATTATATAAAAACAAATGTTTTTATAAAATGTTAGACAAATTAAAAACTTGGGAGAACTTATATAAAAATGGACACTTTTATATTAATGGGAATATAAAAGTGTTGGAACATTTTTGTATATAAGTTGCCAAGTTTTGTGGTAAAAATACAAAAGTATTTTAAAAAACTTTCCAAGTAATATGTGTTGAGAATTAGAAAATTGAGTAATATTTCTAGAAAAAAAAAAACACATATTGGAAGACTTGGGAAAAATTAACTATATATATATATATATATATATAAGTTAAGAAAATCGGACTTAGACGTGTTAACGAACTAAGACGTAAAAACGGACGGACGAGAAAAGTATCATTACGTCAAGATGAGTATAAATATATTTTAAGGATTTAAAGTATATGATTTGGGTGAAAAATACATAACACTTTCCTAAGTGTTGAAAAATATTCGTGGGAGAAAAGTAACGTAAATAATCTAACGATTAAACGTTAAACAAGTGTATGGACTTAACAAGGAAAATATATATATATCCGACTCGACGAAATCTTAGTATATTTAATGGGAAAGTAAATATACGGGGTGGTAAGTCGAGTCGAGTGAAGAAAACAATATATATATATATATATATATATATATAAGTATACCGAGTCGACGAGATCCTAGTGTATTTACTTAATGGGAAAGTAAATATACGGTATGGTGAGTCGAGTCGGGCGTTAAAAATACATTATCGAACGACAAGACCTTAGTATGTTTATTTGAATGGGAAAATAAATATGCGGTAAAGTGAGTCGGGTTGAGAGTCAAAAATATTATATCGAACGATACGATCTTAAGTATAATTATTTAATGGGAAAGTAATTATACGGTAAGTGAAGTCGAGTCGATGATAATATTATGCAAGTTAAAGAAATATTAACGCGAATATATATATAACTTGTAAGAAAGGGGTAATCCATCACCAACGGACCTAGGACATATGTTTAATTAAACGGGGAATTATATGTAAATGGTGGTGTTGGGAGTTGGGTGTACAACTTGCCGGAAAAAACACACGCTATAGACTTAGTGACTTACACGCACTAGGACGTTCGTAGGTGCTTGACCACGGACTTGCTATTCTCTGCTATTTGATTGCACGCTATACTTCAGGTGAGTTTCACGGCCCCATTTTACTGTTTTTAATTGGGGGAAAGATATGTTTTGTCAAATGTTGTCACATGTTGAAATGGTTTTCAAGGATTAAAATGTGATAAGTGGTATGATGAGTACTTGAGCAGTGATCGCCACTCGGGGTTGAGTCCTCTCTTCTGTAACCATTAATTCAGGAAAATGAAACCGAAGGAATATTTGGATAGTACTATTGGTGCCTGACAAGGCCCACCCCTAATCGATAGCGTCGATTATGCATCGGCGTATGCCAGGGGTGCACGTATTCTGAAATTAAGTCGTTGGGTTCCGAGAAACGACTTGGAGCGGGGCATTATTATTAGTCTTGGTTTGGTTATGGGGCTCAAGGGATTGCTCATCATCATAGTTTGTAGGAGCTAGCTACTCCTTACAAAGGCCACAGGTTGTGCAGGTTTCGCACATGTTGTAAAAACGAAATATCGATCGACAAGATCCTAGTATAATTATTTAATGGGAAAATAATTATACGGTAAAGTGAGTCGAGCCGATGGTTGTGAAAATGTTGTTGTTATGAAACTAAAACCTGTGAACTCACCAATATTTTATATATTGACGTCTTTTTAAACATATCTTTCAGGTAACTAAGTGCCGAATAGATATGGGCTAGTGCGGTGGAATTCGGGATGTCGGATACTTGTCGGGGTTTCATCAATTGTTACCAAAGGGTTGGAACAAACGAAAATACCCCACATTGAAACTTAATGTTCGTCGTTTTATGAAATATTGGAAATGTGATTCTCTGTTTCGACATCTTAATAAATTGATTCTTTTCTAATTAAATATAGTTTGTGTTAATATTGACTTTGATATACTTTCGAGCGTTGCGCCACGTGTTAACGCCATTGGCGTGGTGTGACAGTTTTTTTGCTATCAACGCTACCACATGATGCATTATTAACAGTTCGTCATTTTAACGTTATTTTCACAAAATTAGTAAAATAACGTTAAAACACAGTATACGAAATCATAATTAGAAAAGGCATCAAAGAATAGAAATCAGATAAGAACAAGTGTTCTAGTGCCAAAAACATTGTCGATAGTAATAATGCTTAATCAGCTACTGTTGAAATATACATCAAGTTTCAATTTTATACATTGTTATACATGTTTAGTTTTTTATGTTTGTTTTATTTTTTATTTTTTGCATATTGAGATGCTGGGCTGGTAGATGATAGTAGCTGGGCTGTAGATGGATATGTTGCTGGGCTCGTGAGCTGATGATAAAGATCTGTGATGGGCTTATGCTGATAAAGGCCCAATAGATTGGGTTGTGATCGTGTTTACCAGAAGCCCAAGTCAGCTACATTGCTGACTTGGCGATCCATGTCAAACTAACACAAAGCTTTAGGAGCCGTTGGATTGCTTCAAGGAGAACCGTCTGATTATTAGAAGAAGCACACTTCATGGCCTATAAATACTTAATGTCATCGTCTCTTTACCAGTTTTAGGGTTTCTCTTTTTTGTTTCAGTCTTTTGTGCTCTCTGATTGTTCTCTTAGATCATAGCAGTTAGGAGTCTTGGTTAGATACGTCTTGTATCTACAAGTGTCTTGTTATTCCTTGTTTCTGTTGATCTGGTTTAGAGTCTGTAATCGTAGAGAGTTGTTAGCAGATCTTTGGTGTTCTTTGATCTGTTCATCGTTTGTTAACAGTTGTAGTTTTTTATTTCAAGTTAATAAAGTCTTTCAGCTTTTGATTCATGTTTTTTGTAACATGGTATCAGAGCCAGGTTCTGATTCTTGAGTCTCTTTGTTGATTAATCACAATAATCATAGATCTAGGGTTTAGTGTCTCTGTAGATCTTGGTCTTGGGGTTTTCGCTGGGTTCTGAAGGTTTGTACATTGGATTAATCGATCATTCAAGGAGTAACAGTCAGATCTGAGATAGATCTTGGAACTGTGACAACTCAAGAAGTTATTGGATTGGAGTTGGAAGCTTTTTTTCTTATAGCTACAATTGCATCACAGCTCTGTACCTAAGTGAAGGTACAGGCTGTGATTTGGCGAACCCTAACTTGGGTCCCCACCTCGGTGAGATCGTTCTTGATTCTTGTTTGATTGTTTTGCTTAGATAGTGTGTCTTCTCTGTTTCTTGTTTACTTTAGTGTGTAATATTTTGGTTTAGTTGGCAAGATTTGTGTGCTTGTGGTGTGTTTAATCTTAGGGTTGAGACTCCTGTATTAAGCTTGTCCTGGCACCTTTTGAGTGATGAACCAGGAATCTGGCCTCTGATACAGCTTCGTCTCTTGTGTGCTTGAGTTTGTTAATTTGTGTTCTGATTAGTTCTGGTTTTCTGGTTGAATATAGGATTAACTGCCTGTGTTAGTTGTATATCTTCTGTGATTGATTAATTGACTCTGTGATTGGTTTACTAATTGAGTTGATTGATTATGGATGAACCTCAACACCAGCCGTTACCTGGACCTGAAGACCCTCCTGTCACTTTGATTAGCAAACTTGATGCTAGTGACCCTCTATATTTGCACCCTAGTGACTCTGCCAATCTTAATATCATAACTATTAAACTAAAAGGGACAGAAAATTATACTGTTTGGGCTAATGCACTTCAGTTAGCTTTACAAGTTAAGAATAAATGGGGTTTTATTGATAAATCATGTGTTAAGTCTTTAGAAGATGATGTTCTTAAAAGACAATGGGATAGGTGTAATTCCATTGTCTTAACTTGGATCTTAAATTCAATTAGTGAAGATCTTTATATTTTTACATGTGTTTTCTAAATTGGCTAGTGATGTGTGGACTGAATTAAAGGAAACTTATGATAAAATTGATGGTTCAGTTGTGTTTGATTTATATCAAAAAATTAATTCATTTACTCAAAGTGGATTAACTGTTGCTGAATACTATCATAAACTGAATATTATGTGGAAACAACTTGATCAAATTTTGCAATTACCTTCTTGTTCCTGTAATGCTGCAAATGAGTTTAATAACTTTAGCAATATGATTAAACTCATGCAGTTTTTAATGGGGTTGGATAATGTTTATCAAAGTGTTAGAACAAGCTTGTTGATAAAAGATGTGTTGCCTTCTGTTAAGGAAGCATTTGTTATCATCTCTAGGAAGAATCCATAGAAATGCAAGCAATGCTTCTAAAAGGAGTCAATCTTTAGCTTTGTTTTCTAAAACTAATCCTGTTCCTGATTTTAAGAAAACCAATAAAGTTTCAAACCAAAATCTAAAGTGTTCACATTGTAATAAAGTTGGACACATAGCTGAAAAGTGTTTTGAAATAATTGGTTATCCATCTTGGATGAGACCAAGGAATGGACAAAACAAGAAGGTTAATTCAAACAATTGTGTTTCTGAAAATAGTGATGCTGTTAGTTCTTTAACAAATGACCAGGTTGCTAGGCTTTTAAGCTTACTTAGTGAGAAGCCTGCTGAGAGTAATCAAAGCAGTAGTATCTCAGGTAGCATGTTTAGACCCTTCTGTGCTAATGTGTTTTGCAAACCTATTTTTTGTTTTGCTGGTAAATACAAGGGCAAAGGGTGTTTGGGTTGGATAACTGATTCAGGAGCAAACCAACATATGGTAAATGAAGATAATGATTTAATAGACTGTATAGATGTTTCTGATTTAAACATTAGGGTTAAACATCCAAATGGTACTGATGCTTTGGTAACAAAGATTGGAAACAAGAAACTAGCTAATAATGTTATCTTAAAAGATGTGTTTGTTGTTCCTGAATATAATGTAAATCTAATCTCTGTCCATAAACTTGCTAGAGATAATAGATTGTTTGTTGGTTTTGATGAGCATAAGTGTTACATTCAGGATTTACACACAAGGAAAGTCCTTGTGACTGGTGACCAAGTTGATGGACTGTACTATTGTGGCAATACCTATGTGAGTAATAAGGTGTGTTATAGTAGTTCTGTGATGTCTAATTTGTGGCATGCTAGATTAGGACACCCTTCTTTGCAAGCTTTAAAAATGTATAAAACTAAGTTGAGTCTAGGAGAAATTAGTGATCATGAGCCTTGTGAGGTTTGTCACAAGGCTAAGCAACATAGGGAGCCATTTCCTATGAGTGATCACAAGTCTACTAGTATAGGGGAATTAGTTCACATTGATGTCTGGGGTCCCTATAAAGTCAGTAGTAGGGAAGGGTTCAAGTATTTTTAAACAATAGTTGATGACTGGTCTAGGGCAGTATGGATATGTTTGATGAAAAATAAATTTGAAGTTTTTGAGAATTTAAAAGATTTTGTTAATATCATTGAAACTCAATTTGGAAAAAAGGTAAAGTGTTTTAGAAGTGATAATGGTACAAAATTTGTAAATTCTCAATTTAATAACTTTTGTAAAGATAAAGGAATTATTCATCAAAACAACTTGTACTTATACACCACAACAAAATGGAATTGTGGAAAGAAAACATAGACATTTATTAAATGTTGCTAGAGCTCTTATGTTTCAAAGTGGTGTGCCTGTTAAGTATTGGTCAGACTGTGTTTTAACTGCTTCCTATTTGATAAATAGGACTCCCTCTTCGGTGCTAGGTGGAAAATCTCCTTATGAAGTAGTGTTTGGATTTGAGCCTCTCTTAGAACATCTTAGGCTGTTTGGTTGTTTATGTTTCAGTACCATTCTAAATGAACATGATAAACTAAATAGTAGGGCTGAGAAATGTGTCTTTTTGGGTTATTCAACAGATAAAAAAGGTTATAAAGTTTTTAGTTTGGAATCAAAAACCATCTCTTATTCCAGAGATGTGAAGTTTTATGAGGATATTTTTCCCTTTAAAGAAAGTAATATTTTTAAAGGTTTTGATGAAAATATTTTTCCTGAAGTTACAAATTTAAACTTTTTTGAGTGGTATGAAAAGGATAACCAAGATCAGCCTGAAGTGCCCAATGATGAAGGAGGGGCAAATTCTAAGGTTGATCTAGAGACACATGGATCTCAGCAATCAGGAGAGAGGATCACAGAGACTAGTGGCTTGGCTGGAATACAGCAGCCTAGTCCTGGTCACTCACCTGATAGGGCAGAGAGTGTGAAATCTGGAAATGAACAAACTTCCATTTCTGAGGGACACTTAGGTGGTCTTAGCCCTGATCAGACCACTGTTAGGAGATCAGCTAGGACTACTGTTCTTCCTAGGAACTTAGATGATTATGTGATTAATAGTAAAGTTAAGTTTGGTGTAGAAAGGGTGGTTAACTACTCAAAGTTGTCAAATGAACATAGGTGTTTTGTGTCTTCCTTAAATAAAGGAAAGGAGCCTAGTTCATTCACAGAAGCAGCTTGTGATCCAAATTGGATTGCTGCTATGAATGAAGAAATAGAGGCCCTTCATAAAAATAATACTTGGGATCTTGTTGAGTTGCCCATTGGTAGAAGTCTAGTTGGCTGCAAGTGGGTATACAAGATCAAGTATAAGTCTAGTGGGGAAATTGAGAGATATAAAGCCAAATTAGTGGCAAAAGGCTATAGTCAAAAGCAAGGTGTTGATTTTGATGACACTTTTTCACCAGTAGTGAAACTTGTTACTGTAAGATGTATTATTAGCTTAGCTATACATAATAATTGGAACTTGTATCAATTAGATGTAAATAATGCATTCTTATATGGTGAATTGAATGAAGAAGTATACATGTCTCTCCCTGATGGCTACTTTGATAAAAATGAGAAAAGAGTTTGTAAATTGAATAAATCATTATATGGATTAAAACAAGCACCTAGAATGTGGAATCAAAAACTAGTTTCTGTTTTAATCAGTCTTGATTTTTTACAAAGTAAATGTGATTATTCTCTCTTCTATAAGATCAATGGTTCTGTGACTGTTTTCCTACTTGTATATGTGGATGACATAGTCATCACTGGTAGTTGTTATGAGGAAATAACTAAAGTTAAGGAAAGTCTTAGAGCTAAATTCTTGATAAAGGACTTAGGAGATTTAAAATATTTTTTGGGAATTGAAGTCATTAAAAATGACCAAGGTGTTTGTCTTTCCCAGAGAAAATATTGTTTAGAACTATTAGCTGAATATGGGTTAACTGCTTGCAAGCCAGTTAGTACCCCTATTGAGCCAAATCATGTACTTACAAACATTTGTAAGCAAAAGAATAGTATTTTAACTAATATTACAAGTTATCAAAAACTTATGGGTAAATTAATTTACCTGGCTCATACAAGGCCTGATATAGCCTATGTTGTGCATTATTTGAGCCAATTTATGCACAAACCCACAGTTGGACACTTTAAGATTGCCTTTAGGTTATTAAGGTATCTTAAAGGTGCCCCTGGAAAGGGTATTCTTATATCCAAATCAGATGATTTGAGATTAAGAGCATACTCTGATTCAGACTGGGCAAAATGTCTTGAAACAAGAAAGTCCATAACTGGGTTCTGTGTGTATCTTGGTAAGACCCTAATATGTTGGAAAAGTAAAAAGCAAACAACAGTGTCGAGGTCTTCAGCAGAGGCTGAGTTCAGATCAATGTGTGCAGCCACATGTGAGTTAATGTGGTTGATAAACTTGTTGAAAGAGTTAAGTGTTGAGGTATTATTGCCTGTTGACTTATATTGTGACAATTCAGCTGCTTTGTCCATAGCTGAGAACCCTGTGTTCCATGAAAGGACAAAACATTTTGAAATAGATCTCTTTTTCTTAAGAGATCAAATAACTAAAGGTCTTATTAAAACAAAGGCAATTGCTTCAGAAAGACAACCTGCTGATATTTTAACAAAAGGTCTTCTTCCTACAGATCATATCAGGTTGTGTAATTCTTTGTCTTTATTTGACCCATTTAGTGTATAAAATTGAGGAGGGGTGTTGAAATATACATCAAGTTTCAATTTTATACATTGTTATACATGTTTAGTTTTTTTATGTTTGTTTTATTTTTTATTTTTTGCATATTGAGATGCTGGGCTGGTAGATGATAGTAGCTGGGCTGTAGATGGATATGTTGCTGGGCTCGTGAGCTGATGATAAAGATCTGTGATGGGCTTATGCTGATAAAGGCCCAATAGATTGGGTTGTGATCGTTGTTTACCAGAAGCCCAAGTCAGCTACATTGCTGACTTGGCGATCCATGTCAAACTAACACAAAGCTTTAGGAGCCGTTGGATTGCTTCAAGGAGAACCGTCTGATTATTAGAAGAAGCACACTTCATGGCCTATAAATACTTAATGTCATCGTCTCTTTACCAGTTTTAGGGTTTCTCTTTTTTGTTTCAGTCTTTTGTGCTCTCTGATTGTTCTCTTAGATCATAGCAGTTAGGAGTCTTGGTTAGATACGTCTTGTATCTACAAGTGTCTTGTTATTCCTTGTTTCTGTTGATCTGGTTTAGAGTCTGTAATCGTAGAGAGTTGTTAGCAGATCTTTGGTGTTCTTTGATCTGTTCATCGTTTGTTAACAGTTGTAGTTTTTTTATTTCAAGTTAATAAAGTCTTTCAGCTTTTGATTCATGTTTTTGTAACAGCTACATAGAAATAGCTTATCTTGATCCTACCACTAACCTAAAGCACGATCCATGTGCTTACACATCATCAACCCTCCAATCCTTAACTAAACTAACTAAATTAATTGGTCACGACTGAATGCGTACCATAAATTATCAATCTACCAATGCAAAATCAATCACACCAAAATGTAAACGATTCACTTGCCTAATGTTGACACACGATTAGATGGTTAATATAATTATCATTCAATAAAGTTGGGTTGCAACTAGTTAACTTGATGTTTGATACAAGTATTCGAATGGTTACACATATATAACCTATATTAATTGATAAATAAACTTTGGACTAGAATCATAGCAAGCCACACCAAAAAGGACATCTACTAACATCTAGAGTCTTTCTAGGGTGGAATGAAACCTTGGTAAATTAAAAGATAATTCGCTCAACAATTAACACAAGGAAACAATATCACATTAATAAATTTGAACAAAAATCTAACCAAATACGGGTAGTTATCACGAAAACAAACTAACCAAAGTGGCTGTTGTGCTTCGTAAATCTCCTTTACCGACGTGTGGAACCCCTTGTTTGTTTTGTATAGTGGGCTTTTCCACAACTAAGTCATATACAAGCGTGAGCCCAGCCCAATAGTTAAAAGTTCAACCCTCAATTTATTAATTAGGCTTTTGCAAGTTTAGTTCAAAGCCCACATGGCAGCCCAAATCAAATAACAGACAACAACAGAGGAACCAACTTGGTTTTATCTTTTTTTAAGGTGACTTTCTATGTACTGATCGAATTGGTTACCGAGTTTCGTCAAAGACGATTACCCGTCAGCTCCGCCCACGAACGCGATGTTCTATCGGGCCCCGGCCGCCGCTCAAACTGACCTTCGTCTGGAAACGATACTACTCCTACACGAGATACTCGCTGGATAATAGCTGGGTAAAACCGGGTTACCGTCAGGATCGAACCATGCCTCGTAGGAACTATCCATCACTCGGATAGTTCAATTCTTTTAAACTGTCTCATGTCACCAAGCATTTTAATTTTCTTCAAAAGTATATTTCTTCTTTTTTAGCATACCTGTTTTTAAAGAAAATTTCCTTTTCGAACATTTATCATGAATTTATTCGGTTGGAACATACTGAAACAACACAAAGAGCGTTTTCATTGGAATATTAATCTAAGGATCTAATGATCACATTACAAACAAAGATCTCATTTCATAGTTATCTAAACAACCTTACAATAATATGATCCTCAACTAGTAATAATAAGATTAAAAGCTCGAACAATTACTTTACTTGTATAATTATTTTCAATCACAAGTTGATTATGTCCAAAAGAAAAAGTCAACCCAATATATATATTGGCAGAGACTTTTGAAACAAATGGTATAGACGTAATTTACCAAAATATAAAACACAAGATTAGCAACACCTACTACCTTAAAGAAACAAACACAACGACAATTATTGAACAACATGACAATGAAACTCAACAAACCATACAATCATTTGTTTTCAACATGATCAAGTAACATCTCCAACTATGTTGGCTTAGGGGGTGGTTGAGACTTCATTAACGGTCTCGGTGTTTGACTTCTTGGCACGGCGATCGACATCTTGAATGGATGGAGCTTTGTTTTGTTCTTCGATGGACCGTTGGAACGATAACGGTTTAGAAGGGGCATTGTTGTTGGAGCTGGAGGTAGAAGATCCAGGCTTCCTTGTGGCTGAGAAGGATGGAGGTCCACTAGTACAGACATTGTAAAAGATCTGTTCGAATTGAATAGAATGTGATTTGATTTCAAAGGGTATGATATATATACACACACAATGACCGGCCCACACGTTACTTCCTACGTTGTTACATGAAAATTACACACACATTTACCTATTATATGGTCCCCACGCGTTCTAACACAATGACATGGAAATTTCGGTCTTTTTAACATATTTATTATTTTATTTTTATAATTTTTGTGGTAATAGTAAATTAACAAGGTTTTGTTGTAACAAATTGTTTGAAAAAAGGTTTGTGTGAATTATGATTGGATGAAAATCGTTTTGCATCACATTTAGAAACGCATTTTAAAAAACCTTTTTGAGAAACAATGATTATAAGATGAGGTGTGGCATCACGCATTCACGCCCCCATACCACATCATCTTTTAATGCCCTTAACATTGTCTTCCGGTGCCAAAGTGGGGCACTAAAGGGGCGCCAATGGTCCTCATGTGAGTGCCCCAGTTGTAGACCGCATCTTGGAGTCTTGTAGACCCAATCAAATTCATCCAAATGAAAGGGGGGGGGGGGGGGGGGAGGGCGCTTGGCTCCATACCTGTGCCTTATGTGGCAAGCATATTTTTGTACCTTTTTCAATATATTTTTCTATTTCTCTTCTAACTATTATCGACGTAATTACATAGATAATAATTTTTCTAAGATTACATCATGGTTTTGGTTCAAGTTTTTTAGAAATTGCTATCTTTAATTAAAATTAAAGATTTTGCTTAGTGGTAACCCATTTTATAATTTTCATTGACCATCGTTAAGAATTCTATTAAGTTTTTTAAATCTTTGTCCAAATCCACCACTGGTGAAGTTTGTCGACCAGAAACAATTCATCGGGGACTAGTGCCTAGCGATGGATGATACGTGGAAAAGGGGATTTGGGATGGGGGGGGGGGGGGGTTAGGACATGAAAAAAAGGGGAGTGAGGGTCTGTGTGAGGTTGGGACCACGAAAAAGGGTGAGGGTAGGAAATTTAGTTGTTTTCTTTTGGCCTTTTATTAGCTTTTAAGGAATACACATAAAATATTGGATTAAAAATAACTTAAACGTAATTTAATTGAAAGTGTTACAACTGAACAAACAATTGAGGCTAAAAGCATAAATTTTAAAACTTTAGGATAAAAATCACAATATGAGCTTATCACATGGATCGTCTCTTTAACTAGATGGACAAATGCTCTAAAAACCGTCACAAAAAAAAAATCTTTGCAAATTGAGAATAGGAACCTTTACTAGATGTCCCTCCAAACATGGGCCGTACCCATATTTTATGGTTGGTCGTCCATGTATAAGTTCATGCCATGTGTCCAATACGTCTTTATATCGTGCAATATTGTACAAGTTACTTCAAATGCAGATGAATTTGGAAAGGCTTCCGAAGTTCTTTAAAAAAACGTTAAATAAATTTCAAAGGTGTTCTTGATTTCAGATCCTAGAAAACTCCAAAAAGATCTACTCCTTACTGATTTTCATCTAGATGACAATTGACATCACGTAAAGTATGGCAATCTTTGATGGTACGACCAACATATTGGTGAAATGGACATAACTTCAAAGCGTCTGTGACCGAACGGTAAGACTAGCATCGTTGTCCATGGCATCAACCACACAAACACCATCAGAGGCGCCATCGACAATGCCAAATATATGTGTGTTTTCGAAACGTGACATGATTTAACTGAACCTAAACACGGGATTGGAAAATCAAAGGGACATTTTGAGGTGGCTGAAAGTTTAAAAAAAAAGAACATTTGGGGATATTCCTCACAATTAAATCCTTTCATCAGTGTGATTCCCTTAAATGGATTTTTTTTTTTTTGAAAGGTAAACTTCATTCAAAGAACGCCACAAAGAGTCCTCAAAGCGAAGACCCTAAGGCACCACAAAACGGCATTACAAAACGTTTAACGGCGAAATACACCAAACATTCCAATCAACATATTTCATTTTTGCTCTATTGCGGATCCAGAAATAAGAAGTAGTCTTTATGTTCTCCACAACTTCAATCGGTCTCCGGCGTTTTCTTTGGAAGTTCCTATTGTTCCTTTCGTTCCAAATCGTCCACATGGAAGTGATGAAGATACCTTGCAGAACAAAGGCGGCTTGATCTGAGATCTGCTGCACCTCTATACTTTTCAGGAGGTCTTCGACTTCGAACACGATCATAGGAGCCATCCTACACCAAACCTGTATTCTAGACCAGACTTCCGCTGTGAAGAAGCAACCGGTGAAGAGATGGAGTGTCGTCTCTTCATTCTCATTACAAAACGGACACGTGTTGTTAGCGATTGGAACTCCCCGTTTAATTAACTCCATCTTTGTCGGAAGGCGATTTAGGATGGCTCTCCATGTCATAACCTTGCATTTTAACGGGGCCCAACCCTTCCAGCCCATAATCCAACGGTTAGAGGCAGCAGAGTTGTTCAACATTTGTTTCTTAGCCTTGTTTACGAGAAGATACCATCAGTTGCAGCCGACCACTCCCATTTATCGGTACCCCCTTTCCACTCGAAGTCATGAATGTCCGATAACAAATTAAACAAATCTGTCACCTGTTGAGGCGTATTAGGAGCCACCGACCAGTCCCAACACATCGTTTTGCGGCCTTCAGTTTGCTGAATTCTATCAGAGATCAGGGCCCATTTTTTCTTTTCAATTCTATACAAATGAGGGTAGACATTTCGGAGAGGTTCGTCGTAAAGCCAAGCGTCTACCCAAAAATGTATGTTTTTCCCATCGCCAACCGTTGCCACGAAGTAGCTATTAAGATTCCTACCGTTCCACAGAATAGTCTCACCTGTTTTGACAATGAACTTCCAGCAGGCATTATTTGAAGTAGAACACGGCAGTAAAGACCATGTAGCACTCGCACCATGGCAGCCCAACACGACTTTTTTCCATAAGCTAGACCCTTCATTCCTAAATCGCCAAGACCATTTAAGCAACAAAGCATCATTAACATGTTGAAGTTTCGATAGGCCTAAACCACCGGACGTCTTAGGAGTGGTAACAACCTCCCAAGCCACCCAATTGATCTTTTTATCTACATTAGACCCGGTCCAAAGGAAACGCCTCATAATCGCCTCTAATTTCTCAATAACCGCCTTGGGAGCTTTATATAAAGATAGGTAATAGATAGGCAAATTTTCAAGAACCGCTTTGATGAGGACTAAGCGACCCCCAATAGATAAGTGCCTAGCTTTCCAAGAGAGCAACCGATTATTTACAACTTCAATCACCGAATTCCAATTGCTAATTCTAGACATCTTGGCACCCACTTTAATACCCAAATATGAGAAAGGAAACGAGCCTCGCTTACAACCCAAAACCTCCATCATGTTATCTATCTCCGCATCATTGACCCCAATTCCGAAAAGATTGGATTTATGGATGTTAATGCGAAGGCCCGAGCAAAGGTAAAACACCCTAAGGATTCGGGCCGTGACGTGAATATTATCATTTGACCATTCGCCCATAATGAGGGCATCATCGCGTAGAAAAGGTGATTGATGTTAACTTCATTGTTCGGAAGAATAATACCTTTGTGATCTCCCATATCTTTGGCTTTGTTCAACATCCAAGAGAGACATTCCATCACTATCAAAAATAAAAAAGGCGATAGTGGATCACCTTGGCGAAGCCCCTTCTCACAAGAAAATTGGAAAGTGGGAGAACCGTTCACAAGAATAGAGGCACTACTAGAGCGAAGAATCCCGTTGATCCAATTACACCATCTCGTTGGGAAACCCATTTGCAACATAATAGAACTCAAAAATTGCCAATTTACGTTGTCGTAGGCTTTTTCGAAGTCTATCTTTAGAAGGAACGCCCTTTTCTTTCTTTTTTTCAACCATTTTTACGGCAAATGGATAAAACTAGAAAACTGATTTTTTACGGCAAATTTCATTAAAAAGGCTAGCTAGACGCTATAAACCAAGCTACAACAAACACAAAACAACTAGGCATTTAATCCAATCCAACCAAACTAAGTTCCTAAAATGGTGATCTATTTTTAATTCATAGAAAGCTAAAGACTATGATCTCTTCAAACTATTTTAGCAATACGTGTCGGCTTCTAGGAGAAGATTACTTATTCCTTGGCTTCTAAATGCACCAACATATGAAGAGAACAACACCATAGAGAATCTCACCTTTCCGACGACATAACTTATAAGTTTTGTATGCCGATAAGAAATCCTAGAGAGAAAACACTTAAATAGGGGAAATATTACACCAAGAAGAAACCATTTGCCAAAGCTGGGAAGCAAATGACCAACCAACCAACTGATGCTTGCTTTTCTTCACTATCCGAGCAAAGCTTGCATACCGTCGAGTTCACGCCATGTTTCTCCTTCTAACCTCAATTAACGTAGGCAAACTATTTAATCACGCTTTCCACACAAAGATGTTCAGAAATCCAACAAAATTTATAACAATTGAAGATCGATTCAAGATTTTGACTTTATATTTATCAGAAATCTATATTCTTTATTTCTGGCGAACTTCAAACCATTACTTTATAACATTTCTACGATCACAAAACGAATATAATCCAAACAAAATTATTTCAATAACATAATCCTCAACTAGTAAATAAGATTTAAAAAGATTAAATACCAAAACAGTTACTTATAATCAAAGTACAAACACAACTTCATTATGTTCAAAAGTCACCCCAAAAGTCAACCCAATACTAGCGGAGACTTTTAAAACAAATCATACAACTTACTTATCCGAAAAATAAACACACAAGATTAGCAACACTTAATTACTACCTTAAACAAACAAACAAACAAACACAACTACAATTATTCAAGATCATGACAATAACATTTTAAAAACACACACAATCATTTGTTGCCAACATGAGTGTGAGTAACATCTCCAACCGATGCTGGCTTAGTGGTGGTTCCCGCCCCTTTAGCAGTCTCGGTGCCAGACTTTTTGGCGCGGCGATCGACATCTTCGACGGATGGAGCTTTGTTTTGTTCTTCGATGGACCGTTGGAACGACACGGGTTTATTGCGGACGTTGTTGGAGCTGGACGTATTAGAACCTGGCCTCCATGTAGCTGAGAAGGATGGAGCTCCACCAGACATTGTGTTGAATGTGATTTGGAAGTGGTGATTTGATTATTGTGAAGATATGTTGGATGTGCACATCTACATCTACATAATAATATATACACGATGACCGGTACACACGTTCCTACTTCCTTCCTAAGTTGTTACATGAAATTTCTTAATTGTTTAATGCAACATCTTTTTCATTACTTGTATAATTATTTATAAAAAAGACTTTTCATAAAATATTTTTAATTAGAAAAAGACTTTTTATCAATAATAGTAGGAATAACAATAAGGACGAGCATTTCAGTACCGGGTGCTGAAAATACCAGTATCAGTCCATTTTCAATATTAATTTGGTACCACGTTTTGGCGATTTTCGAAACCAGTACTAAGTTTTAACAAATTTTGGTACCAACTTTTCAGTACGATACTTGTTTGGAATGGCATTTTATCTTAAATTACCAATACTAAAAATTAGGGATTTTCGGTAGTGATATCGAGCTGATCTCTAGTTAATAGTGTGAAATGATCCTAACCAAGTTTTACTACAGTAGGTCTTTGGGCGCGCTTTTTCCCCAGCACTGGAGATGGTAGGCTTAGGCTAACCAATGTTGTCTGAGATTGCGAGCGTATGGGATCACCTTTTATCATTGAGCTACCCTAAATAGCTAAGCATTATTCATTTGCCTTCAAAAAAGGTTATACTTTAGTATTATCTTAGAGAAAATTGCAGTTTTCGTCCATGTGATTTGCCTAAACTAACAGGTGCAACCCAGCCTTAACACCCTGAGTACCTGTGGTTTGGTTTTTCTAACACTTTACGTCCCTGAGACTAACGACCGTTAGTTGTTCCGTTAGTTTGTGGTGAAATGACGATTATACCCTTAATTTTTTTGGGTGAAATGACTCTTATGCCCTCCTATCTTCTTCCCCAACCCACCCAAACCACCCACCACCACCTGAAACACTCACCCACCCACCACCACCACCTGCAACCACCATCACCACCACCTCTGTTTAATCACTGCAATTTTCTCTATTTTTTATCATGTAACAAGGTTTGTATAAAGCAGCCTGAAGTGCACGTGATTACAAGTGTACGTATACACACTCTAATAACATAACAATCAAAGTGGCCCAATTCCACTCCACGTCACCTGCCACCGTCTCCTCACCGGAATTCCTTTCCTCAAATCACATTCTCCATTGCAATCAATTACACCAAAACACAATCCTATATTAACCCTACACTCACTCACTCACTCACTCACCTACCTCATCAACTATTTGGAACCCAAGATCAAATCACTACCACCGCTTCTCTTTCTTCCTACCCTCCCTCTCTCTCTAAAATAGTTTTTACCCAGTTCAAAAAACAAAACCTTTCCTTCCCTCTATCTCTCTACTTTCTCTCTCTAAAAATTATTGCTTTTTTGTAAAGAGAAAGAGCAAGAAAATGGTGGGTTAGTGACTGAAAACGACTGTAAAGAGAACCCTAGACCCCAGCCTCCGCCGCCGCACCGCTTCCAATCACCACCAGATCAGCCGCTGTCGTCTTCCCTGTCATCGAAGTAGCAGGGGCCGGCCAGAGGCCAAGGCCAACAATATCGGTTCTGCTTCTCTCTCTCTCTATCTCTCTACTCTTTCTCCGCTTCTGTTACTCTTTCTCTCTCTCTCCGGTTCTTCTCCCTAAGTGTGGGTGTTTAAGAGTTGGGGATGATTGTTATAGTTGGTGTCGCCGGAAACGATGGCCGGAGCTCCGTCATATGCCACCGCCGGACCCCTTTCCCTCTCTATGACCTGAGTGTGTGTGTGTGTGTGTTGTTCTGATTTTTACAAATGATGTGTGTGTGTTTAGTTGATTAGTTGATGATATTGGAGATGGTGAGGAGAGGGGTGGTGGTGGTGGTGGAGATGGTGGTGTTGCAGACTTGCAGGTGGTGGTGATGGTGGTGGTGGGTGGGTGTTTCAGGTGGTGGTGGGTGGTTGGGTGGGTTGGGGAAGAAGATAGGAGGGCATAAGAGTCATTTCAACCAAAAAAATTAAGGGTATAATCGTCATTTCACCACAAACTAACGGAACAACTAACGGCCGTTAGTCTCAAGGACGTAAAGTGTTAGAAAACCAAACCACAGGTACTCAGGTGTTAAGGCTGGGTTGAACCTGTTAGTTTAGGCAAACACAGGGACGAAAACTGCAATTTTCTCTATTATCTTATTTTGTTTCTCAATTTTTGAACATCTTCTTTGTCTTTGAGCCCCTACTACTTTCATATTCATCCGTGAGAGAAAAACCACAACTACCTTGGCTAAAACCTTAGCGGTTTAAATCCTTGCCTATCTTCTTCATCACACACTTCCCCAACACACCTTACCCAACGAAGGGAGTCTCGTTTCTTCGTAATCGCACCCTTCTCGCCAATGTTAATGAATTGATCAGATGCAATTGTACGGTTAGATTTGATGTAGAAGTGAAAAGTCCCAGGCATATTTTTTTGTATATTTTGATTTGGCTAACGTACAATATCTAAGAATAAATCTTAATGAAACTTGGGGTTCCTCAAAAACAACCAAATGATTTACTGAACAGGGCCAGTATCATTTATTAGTTCAAACAATAGAAAAAATATCGTATTCTAAATAACAATGCCACATATCTTAAGTTCGTTTCAGACCATCGTATTGGTATATAGTGCTACTAACGATGCATAATACAAATGATCAAAGTTACTATCAAGCATTTTGTCAAAAGATATCTATGTTGTAACTAATTTGTACATAAAATGTGTGAGTGCATCGACGAAAAAACAATCTTAAAGTTTTCATGACTTTTATTGAAAAAATAACTTCTTTATGAAAGACACAATAAAACAAGTACTTCACCAATGGCAATAAAAAGAGACACGCCTTTAATGACACATACAACAACAACAACCTTACCCAGTAAATCCCACAATTAGCAAGGCTAAGAGTAGGGTCTGGGGAGGGTGAGATGTCGGCAAACCTTTCCTCTATCCTTGCAGATAGAGGGGCTGCTTCCAGAGAGACCCCCGGCTCGACAACCTTTAATGACACATGTGAAGAACAATGAATGATGTTGATAAATTTGTCCACATCTTATTGTTTCATCCGACTTTTTGAGCTATTACTATTCTATATATGATTAGTTACTTACCACCCAATGATCTATACATCAGGTGGTGGGAAGACTTGAGTTCTCTTTAAGAGACTCGGGTTCGATCCCCATCTGCATCAAATAGTGAGGCAACAGTGCGCAATGATGGTGACAAACTCATCGAGATCCGAGGGTGTTTGATCCTGACCGTCACTCCGGTTTGCATCCGACTGTTACTTCAGCGAGACAACTCGTATGCAGGACAGTATGGTTTCGGAGGAACGCCACTAAGGCTGACAAGCCGGCCCTGATCTGATAGAACACAGAGTTCGGCCAGCCTTGACGGGGTGACGACTTCGGTCGGCATCATGACAATGCGTCACTAATAAGAAAGTCACAGTTAAAAAAAAACGTACTTACAAACTTCAAGCACATATAAGTAATTTATATATGCTTTATCTTCATAGTTGATAATTTTTTTTTTTAACAAAATCACATTAAAACTTTGATGTATCTAATATTACTTATTCTTGTTCTTATTGTCAACAGAAAGCGCTTTCGAACCTAGAATTACTAAAAGTTTGTTTAACATAAACAATATTATAAAATTTTACTAAAAAAGCTTGATATTTTGAGGCACTTATATTTTTTTATTTTATTTATTTATTTTTAACAGCTCTCGACCAGGACTATACAAGGCTAAAACTCGGTCGACGCGGGATTCGAACCTGAGGCACTTATATTAATCATTGTGAAAATTTATAAATACGTTTATATAATTGTTCGGCCCTTTATATGTATTAAGGCCCACGTACTAGTTGTGAATGTGTTGATGTTTGTGAAATGGTCGGAGTCTAGTAAATGTAAACGTGTGAAGAAACGTGTAGTTGACTTGTTGACTGGTTGAGTGACTCGGACGTGAATTAATATGTTGACGTGTTGACTTGATTGGTTCTAACCGATTAACAACTATATTTGTCATTTCTATTTGTTAATATAAGGAGATGATTATAAGATCTAAACTTAATTATCGCTAGATTAACAACCATGTCTTTAAGACATTGGACGACAAACTAAAAGACAAATTGACGCGATTGAAAGACTAAAATTCAAGAAAATTGTATAAAAATTAGGGACATATATTCCCTTGATTACAATGTGGTTCATATGGAAAACAAGAATTAATAGAGTTTTCAACAATATTAATAAAGGAGTGGAAAGAAATTTGGAGGAGATCAAGTCAAACTCATTTATGTGAAGAAAGTAGGGGTGAAATTTATTTGCTAGCATGGAACTCAATTTTACCATGAAAGACTTGGGACTCTCAGTTCTTAGCATCTTGCTAACATGACATGGGTTGTTTGTTTTAATAATATAATGTCAGTGACAGATTTAGGAGAAAAGTTGAAGAGTGGGGCGAGCTAAAAAGTTTTGTTCAGAAGTAGCTGATACATAAAATACAGAATAAAAAAAATTGTATTAAAAATGTATTCCGTCAAGAACGTTGAGGATGATGGAGGCTACTCTTCAACCTATGCTAGATCCGCCCATTTACAATGTTATTGCCTTTAAAAAAATTAAAATTCTAAACATGTTAAAATATTCATAGGGGCCTTGTCGATTGCTTTGGAAACTTGTCACATACAACTTTTAATTTGTCCAAAAGTATCACTTTAGATCTTGAAGTATCCAATTGATGGTCATGATGTTTCGTTTCAAAAGTTTCTCCAATTGATTAACGTCCTCCCTTTGCTGGGACGCCGATCAACCCAAATCCGGCTAGAATTCCAACCGAAGGGATAGGGTCCAAATCCGCTACATAATCACTTATTTGATATTATGCAGGTGGTTACTGAAACCAGAAAAAGGATCATTTCAAGATTTTGACATTATATTTACATAAACGACTGCTATTTTGATCCGTTTGGCAAACATTGTTTTCCCTTTATAATAAGCTTCTAAAAACAACTTACTATCTCTACGTATGATACCAAAACGAATAAAATCCTAAAAAAAAATAATTGCGATAATATAATCCTCAACTAAGAAATAAGATTGAAACAAGTTACTTATAATAGTATTTTAAACACTAGTACATTATGTCCAAAAGTCTACACCAATAGTAGAGGAGACTTTTGAAACAAAAGGTAGACTTAATCATCCAAACAAAAAAAAAAAGATTAGAAACACCTATTACCTTAAAGAAAGTAATATAACACTATTATTTTAAGATCATGACAATGAGATTTGCAAAGCATACAATCATTTGTTTTCAACTTGAGAAACATCTCCAACCGAAGATGGCTTAGGGGCGGTTCCGGCTTCTTCAACGGTCTCATTGTTCGACTTTTTAGCGCGGAGGTCAACATCTTGAATGGATGGAGGTTTGTTTTGTTCTTCTATGGACCGTTGGAACGACACCGGTTTGTTACGAGTATTATTGCTGGAGCTAGACGTATTAGAGCCAGGCCTCCAAGTGGCTGAGAAGGATGGAGGTCCACCAGACATTGTAAAAGATGTGTTGAATATGATTTGATTTAAAAGGGTATGTTACTATGTTTATTCGAGGGACACAAGCACAACTAAATGATACATATATACACACACACAATGACCGGCCCACACGTTCTTTCCTACTTGTTTACATGAAATTTCTTAGTATTTTAATTTAGCATCTTTTTCTTATATTTATTATATTTATATTTATGTTTATTATTTATAAAAGAATTTCTATCTCTACGTACGATACCAAAACGAATAAAATCCTAAAAAAATAATTGCGATAATATAATCCTCAACTAAGAAATAAGATTGAAACAAGTTACTTATAATAATATACCAGATTATACCCCGGAAACGTCCTGGGGTTGAAAAATCTAATATGACATATTAATTTTACATATGAAATAGAATGATGCGCTTTACAGTTATATGCATGAAAGCTTCGGGTAGCAGCTAACCTAAAACAATTAAAAATATATCTCAATGTTAACGCCTAACTTAAACAATGTATAACTCTAATATTAATATCTAACCTAAAACAATGTATAACTCCAATGCTAACGCATGTTGAAAATAGAATTCATATTTACTGATTTAACATAATTAGTGACTTGCCTATACATGATTAATGATTTACCTAAACACTTTGTGTTTTTTTTCCTGTTTGAACAAAACCCAACAAAAAATAGTCGTTTTTTTCTCCGTTTTTTATATAGCACTATGGTACTCGTTGGAAAGATAATAAAACGCTCGTTAATTTGGTGTAATTTTTTTCTTTAAAAAATCTCGTATATAAAATATATTAACGTTTAAAAATTATTAGAGGAAAAATAAGAGAGAAAAATCTAATTTTGTTTTTAAATTATTTTTTTCCTAAAATATCTCAATGCCACATGGGATGACACATGACACACTCAAGGAGGAGAATGTCTCTTTGAATGTCATGTAATTAAAATGGCTTTGGTTTATTATATGTATGTATAGATTTTAAACACAAGTATATTAATCATTATGTCCAAAAGTCTACACCAATAATAGCGGAGACTTTTGAAACAAAAGACTTAATCATCCAAAATAAAAAAACAAGATTAGAAAACACATACTACCTTAAAGAAATTTATAATACAACGACTAATATTTTAAGATCATGACAATGAAATTTGAAAAACATACAATCATTTGTTTTCAACTTGAGAAACATCTCCAACCGAAGATGACTTAGGGGCGGTTCCGGCTTCCTCAACGGTCTCATTGTTCGACTTTTTAGCGCGGAGATCAACATCTTGAATGGATGGAGGTTTGTTTTGTTCTTCTATGGACCGTTGGAACGACACCGGTGTGTTACGAGTATTATTGTTGGAGCTAGACGTACTAGAGCCAGGCCTCCATGTGGCTGAGAAGGATGGAGGTCCACCGGACATAGTAAAAGATGTGTTGAATGTGATTTGATTTAAAAGGGTATGTTACTATGTTTATTCGAGGAACACAAGCACAACTAAATGATACATATATACACACACACATTGACCGGCCCACACGTTCTTTCCTACTTGGTTACATGAAATTTCTTAGTATTTTAATTTAGCATATTTTTCTTATATTTATTATATTTATATTTATGTTTATTATTTATAAAAAATTCTATCATGCAGTGTGAAAGGGGCTTACATACACGTCTTATGTGGACCTAAACGTTGTTACATTATGACATGGGAATTTTAGTCCTTTTAGAACCAAGGATTGTCCATATGATGATTTGATTGATTTCTATAATCGTTTGCTCCCAGCATTTTTTTTTATAAATTTCGTGTTTAGTACTTATTGTTCATGACTTTATTCAGTTGTAAGAATTTTGGTCCTTTACATTTTATAATAAGATAAACATATATACAATATGATTTAAAACCATAAATCACCCCTCTTCGGCCTTCGCCTTCATATTTGAGCTCACAACCACCTTCATATTCGCCGGCCAAAGGAACATCATATGGAATGTTCTTACACATACGACATACCCTTCTTTCGCCGATTTTGGTTTGATCAATGATGAGGTGAGGAAAATGAAGATTACATGTCGTTCATTATCAGTGAAGTAACAATCATTGTCATAGGTGTATTTCGAACGTCACCGGCCACAATGGTTATCACTTCAACAACTACAACCACCACCACTTCAGTTGTATGATTTGATGCAATTGTATATGCGAAAAAAGTGTAAAACAAGAGAGAAATATTGGAGGAATTTTCTGATTATAAAAAAGTACTTGAGAGAAAGAAAAAAAATAGTACACATACACAATCTAAAAGACTTGACAACAACAAAAGAAAACAAACGCGAATCGCAAGAATCAGAATAACACATAACTGTGTGCATAGATTTTTTCAGTTGATATAATATAAATTCCTAATGCAAGTTGGAGTTTCTAAAAAATTGACATCAGGGGACGTTTGGTTCGGGTTTGAATACTGGGACGACAAACGGGCCCTGAGTGTTAATAACTCCTTTAGGGTTGGGTTTCTCTTCGCTTAGGTAGTTCTAGGTAGGCCTGTAAACGAACCGAACGAATACGAACAAAGGCATGTTCGTGTTTGTTCATTTAACTTTAACCGAACATGAACACGAACACATATACAAACCTTTTTATCCCAGTTTAAATATACAAACCTGCCAATTTTGGGTTCGAGATACACAAAAACTACATAAACATATTCTTTACATAACTAATAGCATAGCATATGTATAGATAATATTGTATCATTTATTGTTTTTATCCCTATCCATAATTATAGGGTTGTATTGTATTATAAATATATTCAAAATCAATGAAAGAGATCAAGGGATTATACTCTTTCATGGTATCAAGAGTCCTCCCTAACCACCTCTCCCCTTTCTTCGATCCTTCTTCCTCTGCCAATCCCTTCGCCGCCGTCATTCTCTGTTCGGCCGGCCAACCTCTTGAAACGTTATTTATGTTTATTCCAACATGTATCGTAAGCGGTAATGAAGAAGGCAACGGGTGCTCGAGTGAGTCGGAGTCTGGTGAATGATGGATTGGATATGAGCGAGAGCCATGGTTTGTTGACCGATTTGAATCGGAGTATGGATTTGACAGGGAGTCTGGAAAGGATGTCTTCGAGTATTTCATTTGGGAACTGAATCTCAGCTCTCGTTGCCAATTCATCATCTTGTTGTTCTTCTTCTTCGTCTTCTAGTTTTACCCATTGAAGCAAGTTTGAACACCATGTTTTGAGTGTTTCCATTTTGTTTTCAGTTGCGACTTATTAATAAGAGTAAATTTACTGAATATATATAATAACAAAATTACGGTATCGTTTATCACATCCTCACAACACTTGCATGACATGAGTACAAAAGTCATGCAACTTAGTCGTCCTTTTGTTTTGAATTTTCATTGAAAACTATTAGCTTTTTTATGAAAGTTTATAGTATTTAACATAAATACATATATTATAATTATAAGTGTTAGACTTTGTAATTTCTTGTGTGATTCATTACATTATTTACAATCAATATATAATCATTACAAGTCAATGGTCATCCTAGGAATCCTCCTCTATTCAATAGTCTTCCTAGGAATCCTCTTATAATCATGCTTTAATAATGATTTACAATAATGTGATACCAATCAATGCTATGATTAAGCTATTATTCTAATATTCCCCCGCAGTCGAAACGGAGGATCACGAATGTTGAGACTGGTTCGAAAGTCATCGAAGAGAACTTTTGGCAACCCTTTTGTAAAAATATCGGCTATTATTTGGTATCTTGATGGGACATGTAGAACTCGGACTTCACCCTTGGCGACCTTTTCACGAACGAAGTGTATATCCATTTCAACGTGTTTTGTGCGTTGATGTTGTACTGGATTACCAGATAGGTAGATAGCACTCACGTTGTCGCAGTAGACTAAGGTTGCGCGTTGTAGAGGGTGATGAAGTTCTAGTAATAGATTGCGAAGCCAACAAACTTCGGAGACTACGTTGGCTACACCACGGTATTCCGCTCGGCACTTGAGCGGGATAACGTCGCTTGACGTTTGGAGGACCATGAGAGAAGATTGTCACCCATATATACACAATAACCGGATGTTGAACGCCTTGTGTCGGGACACCCTCCCCAATCCGCATCGGTATAGGCTGTGAGAGAGAATGTAGCGGACGGTTGAATGTGAAGACCGTATGAGATTGTTCCTTTGATGTATCTTAGAATTCTCTTGGGAGCATTTAAATGGATGGTCTTCGGGTCATGCATATGGAGACATACTTGTTGAACCGCGTATGAAATGTCCGGTCTTGTAAATGTGAGGTATTGTAAAGCACCGGCAAGGCTTCGGTACTCGGTAATATTGTCAACCGGCGTTCCACTATTGGTGCTCAACTTGTTTTGGGTGTCAACTGGGGTTGCGGCTGGGTTGCAATCGGCAAGACCGGCCCGTTGAAGAACTTCACGTACATACTTCTCTTGTGAAAGAAATAGGGAGTTTGAGTCTCTTGTTACGGAAATGCCAAGGAAGTAGCTAAGCGGCCCGAGGTCCTTCATTGCAAATTCTTTTGAAAGCTGGGTCATGAATTTTTGTCTTAAATCATCTGAAGATGTGATCAACAAAATATCATCAACATATAATAAAATGAATGCCATGTGATGCCCTTGGTTGAAGATGAATAAAGAATGGTCACATTGGCTATGTTTAAAACCCATCATTGAAACAAAATCCGCAAACCGTTGGTACCATGCACGCGGTGCTTGCTTGAGACCATAAAGAGACTTTTTGAGTAGGCAAACATGGGCGGGATAATTCGGATCACGAAAACCCATTGGTTGATGCATAAAAACCGTCTCATTTAAGTTCCTATGAAGGAAAGCATTTTTGACATCGAGTTGATGTATTGGCCATGATTTTGACAAGGCTAAAGATAATACGGTTCTAATTGTTGCCGGTTTAACTACGGGGCTAAAAGTTTCCCCACAATCAACACCCACTTGTTGTGATCGACCGTCACATACTAACCGGGCCTTATATCGTTCAAGTGTGCCATCCGCTTTCTTTTTATGTTTAAAAATCCACATGCTACAAACAATATTCATGTCGGGCCTTTTGGGTACTAATTCCCAAGTCTTGTTGTCAATAAGTGCACGAAACTCGTCGGTCATGGCATTTTTCCAGTTCGGATCGGAAAGGGCTTCGGTGGGTGATTTTGGGATAGGAGAGAGGGGAGGAGTGGTAGTCATGTGAAGGTTAAATTGAGTTTTTGGTTTGAAAATACCCGACATGGAGCGGGTGTTCATGGTTCGAGTTGGTGGGGGTGGTGGAGGTGGAGGCGAGGGGGTTGGTTGGTGTTGGGCCGTATGGTTGTTAAGTGGTCTGGGTGTTGGGTTGGGAGATGGCGAATGGTGGGAGGGTAAGGGCTGGTTGTTAGGCTTGAAGGGCCGGTTGGTTGTGGAGGGTTGGATGGGCCAGAGGAGGTGTGAGGAGGAGTTGGGCTTGGGGTTGTTGGGATAGATGGCGAGTGTTGTTGTTGAGTATTTGTGGGTGGGAAATTAGACCAGTGGAAGGGATATGTTGAGGTGGTTAAGAAGTCATAGGTGGTGGCGGGTGGTTTTTGAGTTGCAAAAGGAAACACTGTTTCATCGAAAATGACATCACGTGAGATTTGGATTTGTTTGGTTTTGATGTTGTAGCACTTGTAACCTCGGTGATGGGAAGGGTAGCCTAAAAATACGCAAGGGGTGGAGCGGTCGGCTAGCTTATTGATGGTGTGTGATGGTAGAAGGGGATAACAGAGACAACCGAAAATGCGCAAATGGTCATAAGAAGGGTGGAGGCGGTAGAGACAAAAGGTTGGAGTGGAGTTGTTAAGAACTTTGGAGGGTAGAATATTTAAGAGATAGGTAGCATGTTCGAGTGCATGAGGCCAAAAAGAATGAGGTACGAAGGAGTGTGATAAAATGGTACGCATGATGTTGTTAATTGATCGAATTTTGCGCTCCGATTTTCCTCCTCTATTCAATAGTCTTCCTAGGAATCCTCCTGTAATCATGCTCTAATAATGATTTACAATAATGTGATACCAATCAATGCTATGATTAAGCTGTTATTCTAATAATAAGTTTATCAAAAATTATAATAATAAATTTATAAAAAGAATAAGTTTACTGATAATAAATATTTTATTATTTGTAGGTCTAGTAATATTTAAAAAAATATATTTGTTACATGCATTTAAGTTTTTAACAAAACTTATTTCAAAAACTAGAAATTATTTTAAACACTAAATATTTAGAATTTTAGTAAATATATTACATGTTATTGAAAAAAAATATTGTTAAGTTAAAATAATATAAGATACTCCATGGAATTAAAGCAATATCGATGACGCCTTTAGCGGCGATAGTCAGCAAGTCACCATCATTGCTCCAATCCGTGTCTGGCCGATGAATGGTGGACAGATCTGACAGTCCAGGTTTAATCTCCAAGTGATCAAATTTTGACGAAAAAATGATGAAGAGGATGACAGTGATGATGATATGATGTAGAGAATGTAAAACATCTTGTGTTTAACTAATTTGAGACTTTTTGTAACTTTAACAACCCGAATTGGCACGTTTGTGACGTAGTTATTAATAGCATAGCATATGTATAGATAATATTGTATCATTTATTGTGTTTTATCCCTATCCATAATTATAGGGTTGTATTGTATTATAAAATATATTCAAAATCAATGAAAGAGATCAAGGGATAAACACAATAAATGATACAATATTATCTATACATATGCTAAGCTATTACATTTGTAATTCAAATATGTTATTATATGTTTGAAGCTATTTGTTATTGTTTGTTTTTTCTTTTAAAATTTCCAGACTATACACAACAAAAAAAGATGTTAAATTGCGCCAACTCAATAACAAATTTTGAGTTAACATGTACGAAAAATAACCGACTTATGTTACCACTAATCCCAGTTGGATAAGACATTATTAGGATCTTCAAAAAGTACATATAGTTTATTGTTGTAAATTTGAGGAACCCGTCCCAACGGACTTATAAATTGTTTTTCAGAAATAATAATAATTATAATAAAATCCAGGTGATTTGATTTTATTTGACAACGCATTAGATAAATGGTTCTGAAACCATTAAGGCGTCTAGTATAAAGTAATGCACAAGTACATGTTGCTACAACAAATATTTAAACCGACGTTAGTGCAGAGGCTCAAAAGGGGTAAAGGGGTTGAAGGGTTTGATTAAATCAAACGCATATCGTGGTGTCCGCTACGTTATTAAACGTAGAAGGAGGTTCAAGAGTTTTAATGTTTTATTTGTTATGATTCTGATTTGAGGTGAACTCAAAGTCAAAATGTGGTTTAAACTTCAAATGAAGTGTTATGTGTTTTGGAGAATCTATCACACGTGAAGTATGATAGTCAAAGAGTACAGAAGTGAGTAGGTAAGAGATTGTGTATGATGACAGATCACTGATAGAGTGATCTGAATTTTATCGAAAGAGAATCTTCTGTTTTAGGCAATGATAAACTCTTGGTCCTTGTAACAACTTAGGGACTATCCACTTCAGCCGATTAAGGCTTCAGACCTGCGGTTAATAAGGTGTTGCACCTCCACGTTGTAGAGTGTGGACAGCTGGAGGAGTCAACCAAGAAAGGTGATGACAAGACAAGTCAATGGCTTTGTTCATTCTACTCAGTACTTGTTACCTTTCGAACCCTTTTGCCTTTCAACCTTTCAAGCAGCCAGTTAGTGTAATGTAATCAGGTTAATTAATCCTAAACTACCCACGTCATTAGCCCACTAAGTTAGAGGTGTTTTGTGGCCTAGCTCAAAGGCTTCTAACTTATTACACATCTTGTATAAGTTAAAGGGTTCGAGCGTTAAAGGCTTTGTTTAGTTTTCAGGTGGTTACACCTCTGGATTTGAATTTTCATGTGACCCCTGATGTGACAAGTGTTAGCCTTAGCAGGGACGGTTATTAATATTCACCATCATTATGTCCATAAGTTACATATAATAATTATAACTCCTCTTTTCTTAATCACTTTTTAATTTCTGCAGTTTCAGATCATTTTTCACATCTTCCTTAGGGTTTCCTTTCCCCTGCTTCAATCAGGTTAGTTCTTTCTTTTCTTTCTTTCATCGATCATCCCTTCAAGCATAATGGGTTCTAAAGAGGACATGGCAGTTAGTTTCTCCTCTCTTACTCAAGAGGAGGTTGAGGCTTTCTGCTTAGAATGGGGAATTGACCTTTCTTTTAACCCTGTTGCTCCCGGACTTAATGAATCGATTGATTGGTGTCCGAATGGTTCGATTGTTTTATATTGCTGGCATTTCGAGTTTTCCAACCTTCGTTGTCCATTATCAATTTTTTTAATGTGTTAGAATATTAATCGTGTTTCGTTCGGTCAGTTGCACCCTCATGGGTTGGGCAGGGTGTTGCATTTTGAAATGCTCTATCGTGCACTTGGTTACGATCCTACTCTCTTGATGTTTCGCCGTTTTTTTTGTTTGGCTAAGAATGGAGACTAATACACCCTTTGAAATCTCCTCGCACGTTACAACAGTTGGTGTGTGGAAGACAAAATTCTTTTGGGTCTCTGAATCAATTGTCCCGTTTAAACCAGTTTGGAGGCGTCCTGACGCTGTTCTAAACGAGATGGAACCATCGGAGTCTGAGTTAGACAAGAATTTTTCTTCTGGCGCTTCGTGAATGCCCTTCGAGGCTTCGCCCATTCCATGAACCTTTTTTTAGTTTTGTCCGGCATTAGTACCTGTTGGATAATGTTGATGCACTTTCTGTGGACGTCACTGTCGAATAGACTAGGGTTGAGTCTTGTATTGTATTACATGAGATTGTGGTGATCCATAAGGGCATTTTATGGATCTGATGCATTTGTTAATATAGACCAAAACATAAAGTGTTGGGTCGAACCCTACAAGGGTCGAACCTGCAGGTTCGACCTCCTTAAAGGGTCGAATGTGCCTTATGTTATTGGACTATAAATAGCAATCTCATGTGTTGGTTTTCATTTAAGATTTTGAGTTTTTGCTTTGAATGCTTCTCAAGGGGGAGGTCATGCCCGACCTCCCTCGGCCCCGAGATAGATGTT